>BQNB010033107.1:0-19192 GCA_026074375.1 Tanacetum coccineum | reverse complement strand
TATTCCTCCGGAACGTTGGCGGAAGTCCCTCCGGAGACACCCTCCGGTGCATGTTTCGGATACCTCCGTCGTCATTTTTTTTTAATAATGTATAATAATACTAGTCACATAAATACATTAGATCTCTTATATTAAACCGTACGAAATACAATACGATGTCAAATGTCATTAACTTTGTGTATAAAATGAAATGCAATCAATTTTTTTTTTAAGTTTTAGTATGTTGATATGTGGGTATTATTCGTAAGCCAAATCGCTAAAAAAATAAGCGTGTTTACGGCATCTAACATGGGCATCTTTCGATTGTCTCGCCCAGGATAGCAAATAACTCACGACCGGCCATGGAATAGTATCAAGCACATCAGGTTATATAGCAAGATATCCAATAAAAATATCAGCAAACTTAAGTACACAAACCAAATCTAACAAGTATGAAGTATATACCAAAATTCTAAACTATATGGGTAACATCAACAACACTTGCACCTTGTTCCATAAACTGCCAAATCTATTTCTTAAACTTTCTATTACTCTTCTTAGGACCAGAAACCTCAATCCGAACAGCCGGACACCCACACCTTGCTCGAAAATCCATAATCACTCGTCCATTAACCGGTGCAATCTTCTTTAACTCTACTTCTAATCCCCTATGTAAATCTTTTGGCAGCTCAAACAACCCCTTCTTCACAGGACTCGAACTCAAATTTAAATTCTTAACACAATCTTCTTTCTCAATATGAATATCAAATTCGATATTTTTCTGTAGCCCACGACAACCTGGTTGACCACATTTCTTACTAGTGCATAATGTGAGTGCTAACATGGCCATCAATGTAGTAAATATGGTGAGAGATATACACACGTAAATCGTTGGAGAACTTATAAATTCTTGTTTAATCTCAAACATAACTGGTCCAATGATTTGGTGTGCTGTGGATATTAAGAGGGTTGCATAAGGGTAAATCAAGAATCCACAAGAACCCGTTACAGCGAATAAAATGAGCAAATCAATCAAAGCTGATCTCGATTGTTCACAATCCGAAAAGGGTATTTTCTTAGATAATTTATATGAATGGTTGTTGTGTTCAAATTTCGCCATGATCATGTGATGAGAACTAAAAACCCTCAAAATCAAACCCAGATTTATAAAATATATAATAGACAATATAATATTTCAATCAACAACTTAACATATTACAAATCAAACCCAGATTTATAAAATATATAAGACTTAGAAAAAGAAAAAAAGTACTCGTAAACAGATTTCACCTGAAGATCATAGGATACATGACATGTCACACGTAAACAATTTGCTAGACTGGAAAATGAAGGATGATGAATTGATGAGAACTAAAAAGGGTTTATGAAGGATTACGGAGATAGAAAAAAGTATGGTTAGTATGTTGTTTAATGAGAGACGCACACGTTAAGTTAAAGTGTATAAAAAAACGCGATATCTTCGTATGTTGGAGGTCTTGACGTGTGTGTTACTACGTGTGGGCTTAAATGGGAAATTGGCCTACTTTGCTTGTTAGTGGGACAATCACTACTTGCCATTTCATACGAGTAACAAACATTTATATCTGATTAATAAGAAATGTCTATGTTCAAAATAGAAAATATTTGAGCAATTGCATAATGGTTGAGGAAGGACATTTTTGTCGCAATCGTATGATATTAAATGGATCAGGTTTTCTCGGTTGAGTCTGTCAATTAGATGTTAGCGGCTTAACCGAGGTATTTACGTGTGACCATTCCCGAACAATTTAATTATCTGGCTACGCCCAAATGTTTACTTAGAGAGGCTCAAAGGTGAGATCTCTTTGTGAGAACATCAAGTTGCCACTAATTGAGCCTCCTTAATGATGGTTAAGCTTATAAAAGTATATGAAAGCTTTTGTGAAAATAAGTTACCATAAACAATTAAAATAAGAAACAACTTTAAGTAGCTTTATAAAAATTACTTTGGTTCTATCTCCAAGCTAAGCTTTAGCAAATTTGAATCAATAGACTAACAAGATAAGGAAATCGTTGTTTTTACTCAAAGCAAATTTTGTAATATTTATCGAATTATCGTGCACTTTTTGTATTCAAGAAGCCTGCCTAGGTTACCTTATGGTCCTACTAAAATCCGATACACTAGTGGGGATGAGTTATTCGTACTCCTTAAAACACCAACAATACGGCATTATGTTTTATTATTATTATTATTATTATTATTATTTATTTATTTATTATCAACCACTTTATTAAAAAACTCAAGAGATTTACAATAAATTAGAGGGGAGCCGAGATACTATCTGCGCCCTCACTCCTTTAGCAAAAGCGAAACTGATCCAATTAAATATATGAATAACAGCACTTCCGGATCCGTTTCAGCAATGTAACCGAGTCTGCCTCTAATTCCACCAAAGAAGAGAAAGAAAAGGGAAGAAATCCATATCCAATAGCCGCACACTTAGCCATATACTTACCACGTTTACGCTGAGCAGCATCAATCACCGCCCGACCGGGCACAAAATCTACCATCCCGGTTTGCGTCAAAGGCGAGGATCCAGTCATATCCACACACACATCAAGACCTCCATCCCACGAGTAAAGTAACATATCTGCTGGACGTAATGGTTTGTAAACACATTACGTCCAGCAGATATGTTACTTTTATTATTATTATTATTATTTTATTTTTTTATTATTATTAACATCACTTCATTAGAATAAAAGAGGTTACAATACATTGAGCTCACAGGATCTCCATCATATATATTGATGCAATATCGTGTTCTCTAATAGAGTCTTATTTAACATAATACTAATCCTCAAACATTTGACCACTGTTCATCACATGGCCAAATTGTTTGACTTGGGCCTTGGGCTCATTTGGCCCGGCCCAAGTGTTTTTTTTTTTTTTTTTTTTTCTTTGGCCCGGCCCAATTTTTTTTTTTTTTTTTTTTAGGTTAGTCTAACATCCAGCCCAACTTTGCTTGTCATACACGTAACACGTCTAAAGGATCTCCATCATATATATTGATGCAATATCGTGTTCTCTAATAGTCTTATTCTTTAACAAAGTCTATTCTTCTATAATTGGATGACTTTTTCAATAAGTCGGCATAGTGTAGACCCTTGAATTATATATATTATCATTTTAAAAGAGTTGACTTTGCACATTCACTATTCACTTTAAGCACTGTAGCTATAGTGCTGGGCCAAAAAGAAGCCTAAAAAATTTAGCCTAAAAGATTTGGGCCGGCCCAATTAGTTTTTTTTTTTTTGCCAAAAAGAAGCCTAAAAAATTTAGCCTAAAAAATTTGGGCCGGCCCAATTAGTTTTTTTTTTTTTTTAAATTGTTGGCACAAAATAGGGAGGAAAAAAATGTTACAAAAGTACCGACGCATTCAGATAAAAAAAATACCCGCGGTAACATTTTCAAATTGACTTAAATAGTGTCATTTTACACCATGAGACAAAAAAAAAATTCGCAAAAAAAATAATAATAATTAAAATAAAAATTTAACGTCACGCAACAACGCGTAAGACCATAAAAAAAAACTAATAAACATGATACTGAAAAAGTAAACTCGCACTATTAAATATGAGACCGACAAAATAAACTCGCACAAAGTTAAAGGAAAAAAAAGAATTAATGACGTGCAACAACGCGTGAAAAATTAACGCCCCACAGTAACGCGCAGTAAAAAATAAACTTACACTGTTAAACATAAATAAATAAAAAATACCTCGCAACAACGCGCGAAAAAACAAAAAAAATAAATAAATAAAAATAAAAAATTAACGCCTCACGACAACGCGCAAAAAATTAACGCCCGCAGCAACGCGCGGATATGTTTGCTTGTTGAAATAAGAAAGCAAAAAACGTCAAAGTCAAGTCTATCTATTGGACTCAAGACTTTTGAGTAAGATATCGACATGTTCTAAAGCTCCGTGTATCGTACGTACTTGGTCATGAAATATGAGTATGGTGACTGAAAGTTTTTTCCTTATATAACTGGTAAATATGACTTTAGGATACATTTGTTTTTTTTTTCTTCATGTAACTGATTGTGTATGATATACGAATATTTAAGAGTTTTGCAAAACAGTCTTACAAAACGTAGTTTTAAGTATTTTAGTTGATGACCATTTAATTACTATATTGCCATCTGATTTAATTCCACTTTGGCCTTGTTAAATAATACATGCATTTTGTTTACTTTTAAAGTATATAATGATTTTACTCGAAAAAAACAGGTAGCAACTAGCAAGTATTAAAGTATATAATCATTATATACTTTTAAAGTATATAATGATTCCCTCGCAGTTAAAGTCTCGGGATTTTACCATTTTTTGATGTTATGTATTTCTCTTTGTTGACTCTATTGTACTTTAAGTTTCTAGCGTCTTGCTAGTCTCTTTTTTATATATATTCCATCTTTGCCGTTCAAAAAAAAAAAAAAAAAAAAAAACTAGCAAGTATGAAACTCAAAGAAATTCAGAGCTACTTTGCAACTTGTAGATTTATTTATATTATTTAGATATATAAAGTAGATATTTATACACAGTTATAGTTTTTCGTTTTTAAGATTGCGTTTTTTATTTAAAAATTAGTAACTAAGTATTTCTATTAGGAAATATGTTTTTGTTGAAGTTATAAATGTTATTAATCTTGGATTATTTTGTATACCGATGATTGATAACAAAATAAAAACAATTACATATTATATGTCCACTTTTGTCATTTTACATGTTAAGTTTGTATAATAATTTGTTTTGCCAAACACTCAAAAACCGATTATCTGATTATTGCGATATCAAACAGCATAATCAAATCCAAACACTATGTTTATGAATCACGTTTTGTAACAGCTGATTATCTGATTATCCGTTTTCAAAACGCATAATCTGTTTTCAATAAGCAACCCCAAACACCCCCTTAAAACTACGTTTTGTAAAAGTAGGTGGTCACCTACTTATCTAAAGTTGCGTTTTGTGATGCATTAAACGTGAATAAGTGATTTTTTTATCCTTTAACTCAAACACTCAAAATAGCTTCTTTGCGGTTTCAAATCGTGATAATCAAATAATCACTTTTCAAACGCACTCCCAAACACCCTCTAAGGTTGTGATTAACAAGATTTTTCTATCGCAATTTAATGTAAGAAATAGATTATGTGGGTGATTCAAAGACAAAACAAACAAACAAATCGAACAAACAAAACGAAACGAAAGTTTTATTCAAATTACCAAACCAAAATCAAGATACCAAAATCTAATTCCAAAGGTATCAAACTAATATTCAAGGGCAAATTGCATAAAAGTGTACTAAACTTATACTCAATTTTAATTTAATGTACTCAATTTTTTTTCTCAATTTAATGTACCTAACTTTTTTTTGTTGCAAATGAAGACAATTAAGAGGTTACCAGGTCACCATCAAGTTACATTTTCTCTAACATGATTTTTCGGCAACCTAGCATTCAGAAGACCCACCACCACCACCTACAAATCGATCATTACCGGTTTCGACCGTTTTCGACCGATTTCGATCATTTTCGACAGATTTCAACCGATTTTGACTGTTTTCGACCGTTTTTGATCGAATTCGGTCGTTTTCGACCGATTTGGACCGTTTTTGAACGTTTTAGACTGTTTTTGATCGATTTCGACCGTTTTAGTCCGATTTCAACCTATTTTGACCAATTTCCATCGTTTCGATCATTTTCGACGGATTTCAACCGATTTCGACCGTTTTCAACCGATTTCCACCGTTTTCAACAGTTTTCGACCGTTTTCGTTCGTTTTCGACCGATTTCCACCGTTTTCGTCTGATTTTGACCGTTTTCGACCGATTTTGAGTGTTTTCGACCAATTTCCACCGATTTCAACCGATTTCGACCGTTTTTGACCGCTTTCGTTCGTTTAGTACGTTTTTCTATGCTTAAATACGTTTTTGAACGTTTTCAAAAGTTATATCCATTTTTATACGTTTAATACTTTTTATAAGAATGTAAAAACCGTATGAAGACGTATAAAATCGTACAAAATGTATAAAAACGAAATCAACGTAGGAAAACAAAGAAAAACAGAGAAGGACGTAAACGAACAAATCGTACAAAAATTGACGAAAACGTACAAAAACGTTTCACAATGTTTAAAAATGGACGAAAACGTTCAAAACGCTCAAACAAGCTTGACAACGTAGGAAAACGAATAAAAACTGTCGAAAACGCACGAAAACGGAAGAAATCGGTCGAAAAGGTTCCAAAACGGTTGAAACGATCAAAAACGGACGTAAAGGTTGAAATCAGTTGAAAATGGTCGAAACGGTCGAAATTGATCAAAATCGGTCAAAACGGTTGAAATCGGTAAAAAACGGACTAAAACGGTCGAAAACGTTCAAAACGGTCCAAATTGGTCGAAATCGGTCAAAAATGGTCAAAAACGGTCGAAAATAGTCAAAATCTATGGAAAACGGCCGCAATCGGTCAAAAACGGAGGAAATCGGTCGAAAACGGTCAAAATCTGTCGAAGTCGTTCGAAAACGATCGAAATCGGTTGAAATCGGTCGAAAATGGTGGTGGTTGTGGCTTACCGAAGGCGGTAGTGGTGGAGGTCGCCAGCTGGAAAATCATGTTGGAGAAGAAGGTAACTTGATGGTGACCTGGTTACCTCCTAATTATCTACATTTGCAACCTAAAAAAAGTTGGGTACATTAAATTGAGAAAAAAAAGTTTAGTACATTAAATTGAAATTTAGTATAAGTTTAGTACACTTTTATGCAATTTGCCCAATATTCAAAATGTACAAAGAAAATTAATGTCATTAATCCCTATTTATAGGAAACCAATGACCTAATTATCAAATTTTAAACCGACTAAAATTAAGACACATACCAAAAACTGAGTTGAGATCCCTAAAGACCACAAAATTGACATAGATTCAATGGACAAATCTCCACCATCCATCTATTTTTCATCCAATGGTCAAGATCTCCCCCACCTTTTACACTAAAGGGGTAAAATTGTCACATATATAAACACAAAATTACACACACATCAATTTGGTACAAAAAAGAACGGTCTCACCCACCACCCACTGGTTTCCACCGGTGACTCATCTTCCTAACAAACTTTTTCCGGCGGCTCCTCCTCTACCCTTTTCCACCGGCGACCTCCACTTCTAAATAGATCGGACTCCACCGACCAGACACCTTCTTCATGGCAACCTCCCTTACCAGTTTCCTTCTTTCGGCGACCACCACGACTAGCCACCTTCTTCCGTTGACCTCCCCGACCAGCCACCTCCTCCATTCTAGAACTAGAAGGGTGTTTGGGAGTGCGTTTGAAAAGTGATTATTTGATTATCACGATTTAAAACCGCAAAGAAGCTATTTTGAGTGTTTGGGTCAAAGGATAAAAAAATTACTTATTCACGTTTAATGCATCACAAAACGCAACTTTAGATAAGTAGGTGGCCACCTACTAGGTAAATCATATATGATTCTGTGTAAAATAATGTGTTTTGTTAAATCATTGTGATGTGTTTTGTTGAATGTGATGTGTTTTGTTAAAAGATTCTGAATATTTTGTTTGTTAGATGATTTTGAATATTTTGAATATTATGGAGAATCATATATGATTTTTCATGAATCATATATGATTCATGCTAGTAAGTATAGTTGTATTCCATGATGAATTACGCTCCAAACAACATGAGTCTGTTATGTATAGTATGCAGTGGCAACGATGTTAGTTTGGTCTATTCTCGTATCGCTTATGGTACGTCATACTTGTAAAATGAAAGAGGGTGTACTATTGGGAGAAGAGTCTGCATATTGCCTGATCTTTTTATGACATGCTTCTTTCTACAGTTCCTTGTTGTGGTTGTGCTAGCGATGTTCCCGCCCTACCTTAAAGTCTTTCTAGTAGGGCGTACTGGCAATCATTTATGGGCACTCTATTCTCTTCATTCTACTCCCTCCACTCTCTTTACGGGGTAATACTTTCATTCTAATTAAACTTTTTAAGACATTGATTTTTAGATACTGATACTAATAATTGTTTGTAGAAACCAAAGGCGTGGAATTTGCAGGCACTACAAGTGTGGCTTCAGTAAGTAGTTGCAACAAAGGATTCTATCTATTTCATCTATTATATTTCTTTTGTCTCTTTAAATCTTCAACTCAGATGTAAGTGTTTCATGATGTTTCATAGTATCTTTGTATAATGCTCTATATTTCTTTCAATTTTACACCTAGAGATAATCTGCATTCTAATCTTATGTTTTGCAGATGGGTATAATGATTACATATTGGCAACTATTTTAAAGGTTAGTTTCCAAATGCACTACATATCTAATCTTATGTTCAAGCAGTGACTTTCCACGCAACAAACAACTACTTTGTAACTACTTCTCTTGACAATTCATGGTGCTTTAATGATCTATCATCTGGAACATGCCTTGCACATGTTTCTTCTTTACTTGAAAACCTATAGCAGTGCTGGTTATTTCATGGTTTCTGGACTTAGATTATTGATGTGGTCAATGTGTAGGTTGAAAATACATCTCAATCCCAGGGTTATACCGAACAAGAAGCGAGAAACACTGCTGCTATGAAACAAGCAACTACAACTTCTTGAATAGTTTTGCGTTTTCCAAATCATACTTTGTTTAGATTTGTTATTTCTTTATTTTTGTCTAAAGGAAAAGTGCTTTGAAGATCTAAACTGAATTACTTTATGTTTAATGTTCTAGTAAATTTGGTATTTTAAAGTGTTTTGTAGAATCATTTATATATGGTTGTTGTAGAATCATATATGATTCATGGATGAATCATATATGATTCATGAGTGAATCATATATGATTCATAATATTTGATTTCTAAATCATACTTGACAAAAAATATAACTGAATGTACTTAACACAAAAAACATTAGTAAATGTACTTAACACAAATCATATATGATTCATATTGAATCATATATGATTCAACATGAATCATATATGATTTGATTAATCAAAGTAACATGTAAAAGTAAAAAGATCAATCAAAGTATCAAGTAAAAATCCATTTCATACCATAAAAGATATCATCGGATTTTGCATACAACTAAGTACTTGTTCAGACCTACATCAGTACTAGGATTCACAACATCTAAAAGTTACAAGATATTAAACGACTGCCATCAGTTGGCCAACAACTACCATTCACAACAGACTACCATCCGTTTGTAAGCCAAATCAAACATATTCTCTGCATGAACATTGAACTTGTGCAACAGAATCTTTGTAGAAATCTTGAACCTCATGCACCTTAACAACGAAACCTGCTCCTTCGATTCTTCACAAAGACCGACATCCCATTTTGCAATAGGATCACCAATGTAAGACTCCATATGGAGCATCACAAACACCCTGTAATCTACATGATTCTTGGCAGTCTGCCACTTCAACTTTGAGATGTGTGATCTCAGTTTCGCTTCGTGTTTGGGATGTTTATGCTCTTTCAGATACCTAGCAAATAGCTTTTTCTACAATACAAAAGGAGAAAAGCAAAGTAAAAAAACTAAACATATATCAAATGTAAAATCATTCACATGACATGAATCATATATGATTAACAGGAAATCATATATGATTCACATGAAATCATATATGATTCACATCTGAATACTTCCTTCTGACAACTTATTCTCTTTGTACACAAACACATTCTTCATTGATATCTTTCTCTGAATACTCTTTAGGAGGATCACCATAGACATTGTGGACAACCCTGCTCTCATATAGTACTTTTAAACCTTCATGAATCAGTAACTCCACCTTGCATTTGTGTCATATAACCAGCGTTGCCCTCATCATATTCTTCCTCACTACCACTACCCTCTCCCTCATCAGCTGCAAGAAAAACAGAAATACGTCACAAAAAATGTTAAATAAATAAAACTAGTCATCTAAAAACCTAAACACAAACTGTTTATTTGTGTTTACATGTATAAGGCCATCTGTCATGGAGAATCATATATGATTCTCAATGAATCATATCTGATTCACCATGACAGATGGCCTTATACATGTAAACACAAATACACACAGAAATGTTAACAATGTTGGATATTTGTGTTTACGCGTATAAGGCTATCTGTCATGGTGAATCATATATGATTCATGGTGAATCATATATGATTCACCATGACAGATAGCCTTATACGCGTAAACACAAAATACACACAAACATGTTAACCAGTTGCCGCCTACCACGTAATCACCCATCTATCCCTCCACTCCACTAACCCCAATCTACCCACATCAGTCGACTTACTAGCACCACATTATCAACAAGCCAATACACAATCAACTAGTCCCTAATTTCTTATCAAATAGCCCCCAAAAGTCAAAAACACTTTAAATCTCTTATCAAAACACATCAACAAGTCCTTAAAAAGCAATACATATATGATTCTCAATTAACAAACTTAACACAGAATCATATATGATTGTCTAAAAAAAATCATTCAAAAACACTACTCATTTCAACACAAAACAATACTCATTCTTTAAAAACTGATCAAAACTGTCAATAAGCATACAAATAAGCATATTTAGCATAAAAACTAAGCCTAATAAGCAAAATAATCGGCAAATCAGAATAAGCATAAAAAATAAGCATAAAAACCAAAATAAAAAGAAAGCAAAATCAAAATAAGCCTAAAAATCAGAATAAGCATCATCACCTTGAATAGATGATGGATCGATCTTCGTATTATGCTTCCTCGCTGCTATTTCACCGCGTAAATCCATCAATCATAAAATTTGAGGATAAAATTAGGGTTTGAGATATGAAATTAGGGTTTGTGTTTGTGAATTAGGATCGGTGGTTGAGTGTGTGTGTGTGTTTTATCTCATTTGTGTGAGATATGAAATGAAGAAGATGGGGGAGAAGAAAAAGACGAATGTACCCCTGTTGTAAAATGAGACGGGGTGTTTTTTTAATGTGTATTTATCTCAACCGTTGGATGAGAAGTAAATAGAGGGTGGAGATGGGTTCATTGGATCTATGATAATTTTAAGGTCTATAATGAACTTTTGGCACCAAAAACTAAATACCAAATTTACCAAAAAAAACTCTTTAATGTTTAAGTCACTTCTCTAACAGATTATGTTAATCACAATTAATTGTTTGAAAAGTGTCATGTATTTGCTTTGTTTTGTACCATCTTTTTTCATATTAAATGATCAAAGTATTCAATTGGTTCTTTGGTGTGTATCGATGAATTCGCAATACATTGGAATACATTAATACACCGTAGGTTGTAATGAAACATACAACAAGTAGGGCTAAGCATGGCAGATCCAAAACCGACCCCGACCGAAAAACCGGACCGGCCCGACACAAACAGGACCGAACCGAGGGATAATCGGCAGGGCCGGCTTTGAGGGTGTGCGGGGTGAGCGACCGCACAGGGCCTCAAAAGTTTTAGGGGCCCTAAAATATGTCAACTTTATAATATGTTAAACATTTAGATAACTAATTTGCATTATATTTTATAAACAATGACATTATATATATACTTTCTTCTCGAAAAATCTCATTATATAATTTCGCACAGGGCCTTTAAAAAATTCAGTATTTTAGAGACGGCCCTGATAATCGGTCCGGTCTCGATCCATACTTTTTGTTAGAATCGGTCCTCGGTCCGGCAAAAAACCCGATGATTATGCCGTGTATAACCGGACCGGACCGAAGATCGAACCGGACCGGACCGTACCATTTCTGTCTCGGTCTCGGTCTCGGTCCGGCATTTTGGAAAAATTCGGTCTCGGTCTCGGTCCGGTCTTGGCCGGTTCGGTCCGGTCTTCGGACCGTGCTCACCCCTAACAACAAGTGATTTAAAAAAGTTGAGCATACATATAAGAAGAAAAAAAATTGAGTACTCAACAGAGCAAAATATGACAAGTAAGAGCGATCGGTGTCGTAACGCCAAGCTCGGCGTTATGCCTACGTGGTACGGTGTTATTTGGCTTTACGACACCGGTTGGGGTTGCGTTACAACGTCGTTGGTGCCCACGTTACAACACCAACGTGCGTTGTAACGTGATTTTCTTTTTTTTCTTTTCTTTTTTGCATTTTAAATGTGTTTTTGGTGTGCATGTGTTGAGTGTGTGTGTGTGTGTTTCTTTTACATAGTCTAGACGAAGAAGAAGGGAGGTCGTTTGTGTAATTTCTTTTTATGGGTTGTATTATACTCTTAAACTCTTAAAAGTTTTAACTATACCATTTAAGTTTTAAAAATATGTTTGTATAGGTTAAATATATGTGGTGTATTTTTTCTTATTTATATTTTTAGTTTTATATAATTTGTAATTTTACTTAATAAATGAAAATATATTTTGTTCAAAAAAATGGAAAAGAAAAAAAAAGATGGGTCTAAAAATGTGATATTAATGGTGTTATGAGTGTAGGTGTATTATGGTGTTTTGATGTTATAATGTTAAAGCTGATTTAGTGCTAATGTTAAAGCTGACTGCACTTTTTAATGTTAATGATGTTATGACACCTTGTGTTCTAAGACATATTTTCAATTGAATATTTATATACTTGTACCTCTAAACTTTAAACTTTTCAAAAAATATTTATATAATACGTAGTACTATTTTAGAATAAATTAATTTTAATAAAAGAATCGTGTGAGAGCGGTTCACAAATGTTATAAGCTAGTTTGATTACCTTTAACAGTTTAAGATTTTCGATAACCGTAAAATGCTCTTAACCAAGTAGTTGTGAGTTTAATTGTAATTAACAATACATGATATAAAGAGCTTAAAATCACCCATTTATGCTTTGCAGATGATCTAATGGTGAAGAACACTTAAGAAAACAGTGACTTTAGATTTCACTATGGATGCAAAAGAGCTTAAAATCACCCATTTATACTTTGCAGATGATCTAATAGTTTTCTGTTATGGTGATGTGAAGTCTATTAGGATTAATAAAGAGACTATTAAGGAGTTCAACAAATACTCAGGATTGTATCCTAATATGGGCAAGAGCATTATATTCTTTAATAATGTATGTGAGCAGACAAGGCAATATATTCTTAACATTATTTCTTTTAAAATTGGTAAACTTCCTATGAAGTACCTTGGGGTGCCTCTTTTGGCAAAATGTTTGGGAGTTGTTGATTGTAAAGTGCTTGTTGATAAGGTGAAAGTCAAGGTTAGGGATTGGATAAACAAAAGTATGTCTTATGCAATGAGAGCTAATTGTCTATGTATTGTCTGTTATGCAAATCTATAAGGCTTTTGTGTACTTACTTCCTAAAATTGTTATTAATGACATTGATAAAATTCTGAAAGGGTTCCTATGGAATCAGAGTGAAAGCAGTAATGGGAAGTCCAAGATTGCTTGGAAGATGGTTTGCAGGCCCAAAGACAAAGGGGGCTTGGGCTTTAAACCTCTAAAAGAATGGAATGAAGATCTTCCTATAAAGCATATGTGGAATATTATAGCTAAAAAGAACACTTTGTTTGATCAATGGGTCAATAAGGTGAAGTTAAAAGGGAAGAACATGTGGGAAGTTGATGTGGATAAAAGTGATAGCTGGAATTGGAAGATAATGCTGGAATTAAGGGACAAAATGAGGCCTTATGTTATTGGTAATGTTTGTGATGGAAAGACCACCTGAGTTTGGTATGACTTATGGAATGATAATGATTCATTAACAAAGTTTATCTCTAAAAAGATATATTTATGATGCTAGGTTCTGTAACAATGCAACAGTTGCAGACACGATTAAAGATGGTGAATGGATAAGGCCTAGAGATTGGTGGGAAATATTTCCTTAAGAAAAGTGCAAAAATGGTCCTTGTGGTTTGGCTAAATTGCACGTTTGGTCCGTCGAATATCAAAAGTACAAAAAAGTCCGTATTTTGAAGATTTGGTTTAACTTTTGGTCTTTGATCGAACTGAAATGACCGAAATACCCTTGTCTTCAACTTTAATAATTTTTCTTTAAATTTTTTTCTTATTTTTTCTATAATTAAACGGAGGTGGGTGAAGTGTATTACATTCACAATCTATCCTTTCATTCATTCTACCGACTCTAAAAATTTCCCCCAATCTTAAAACCTTAATTAATTCTCAAGTATCCATTCCATAATCTCAAAACCTTAATTAATTCTCAAATATCCATTCCATAATCTCAAAACCTTAATTAATTCTCAAGTATCCATTCCATAATCTCATCACTTTATATCTCACTGCAGATTTATATTGCCTCAATTATTACTTACTAATATCAAACCTACTCATCCTTTCTTCCTTTTAAAAATCCCAGATCTACATGTCTTCCTTTTATTTTAAGATTTGGGAAGACAAAGATTGTAGGCGGCCTGTGGGTGTGTTGGAGAAGTAGTCGCGGGTGGTTATTGCAGCGGCGATGGTTGGTGGTGGCTGGTTATTGCAGCGGCGGTTGGTAGCTGATGGTTGAGGTGAGGTACGATAGTAGGTGTTTGGTTGTTGATTGTGATGTTTGGTATGTGGCTGGTGGTTAGGTTAACGGTGGTGGGTGTTTAGTTATGGCGGACTGGTGGTTGATGGTGAAACCCCGTCGAAGGTGGTGGCGGACTGGTGGAAGATTGGACAGATTGGAACAGGTGGATGGGTAATCGTGGTGGTGTCGGACATTTTTTGCACTTTCGATATTCGACGGACCAAACATGCAATTTGGCCAAACCACAAGGATCATTTTTGCAATTCTCTCTATTTCCTTTTCTAAAAGATATTAAAGTCCCTAATCTCTGCAACAAAAGAGAGAGTACTGTTTGGATGGATAATAATAAGCTGAGCTTTTAATTTTCTATTAAGAATGTTAGGCAATGTATGAGAGTGGATTATCCGACAGTGGAGTGGCATAAGACTATTTGGTTCTCTCAATTAGGGCCGTAAACGAACTGAACGTTCAGTGAACATTTCGTGAACCGTTCGGTAAAAAGTTCGTTTATTTATTAAATGAACGAACATGAGCAAAAGTCTTGTTCGTTTATTTATGTTCGTGAACGTCTGATTATTCGTTCGTTTATGATCATATATATGTTTATGTTCGTCTAGCATATCTTTTTATTATATACTTTTGAAATTGCTTTACTTAAACAAAACAACACTAATAAAACACAATATTGTGTATATATTTTTGTAAATTTTATGTTCATTTACGTTCGATCGTGTATGTTCGTTCGTTTATGTTCGTTTAGTGTCTTAATGGACGAACATAAAAACGAACATAAACGAACACGAACAACCATATTTCTTAATAAACGAACAAGAATATTCGTTCGTTTAAGTGATCGTGTTCGTTTATTTGTCCGGCTAAAATTAAATGAACGAACATGACCAAAGCTCTGTTGATGTTCGTCCGGTTCGTTTACAGCCCTACTCCCAATGCATCCCAAGACACACATTTGTTATGTGGATGACCTTACATAACATATTACAAACACAAGATAGAATAACTAAATGGTATACATGTGGTATCCTTCCCTGCCCTCTGTGCATGACTGAGTTCCACACTAGTTTTCTTCCAATGTCCTTTTGCTTCTAAAGTTTGGAATGAAATTAAAGGTGATTTGAACTTGCAATCGGCTCCTAATGACTGGCAAAGTATTATTTAAATGAACAAGATTGCTCGTGCGTTTCCGCGAGGCATAATTTTTTGCGAATCGATTTTGAATGAATATTGATTGGGAATGTGTCCAAGCGTAATTTTGTTCGCAATGAGAAGATCTTTCCGCGGGTGTTTTCTGATCCGAATGAATCGGTGGATATGTGTTATATATTTGATAAATAAAGTTTATTATATAAGAAATTCGTAAATAGTTAAAAGTTGAGGGTACGTTTTGTAATTTTTTTCTATGTTGAGCCGGCTGTAAATGGCAAAAAATTATACGTCATTTATATGATTTAAACTTTCACAATATTGTACGTTTCTGACCATGTCGTTTATTTTAAAGTTATTAAGTAGTTTATGGTATGTTTTGAAAGTTTTTTTTTAAAATATATACATATTAAACTTTAAATTTTTTTATAAAATCGTACGTATGTCAGAAGCGTTGCAATATTTGGCTCATTTTGTTCGCAATTCGAAGATCTCTCCGCGGGTATTTTTTTTATCTGAATGAATCGATAGATATGTGTTATATGTTTAATAAATAAAGTTTATTATATAAAAAAACCGTAAATAGTTAAAAGTTGAGGGTAAGTTTTGTAAATTCGTTAATTTTTTTCTATTTATATTAAACTTCAACATTTTTTATAAAGTCGTGCGTATGTCGGAAGCATTGCAATATTTGGCTCGTTTTGTTCGCAATTGAAAGATCTTTTCACAATATTCTTTGATCTGGATGAATCGGTAGATATGTGTTATATATTTGATAAATAAAGTTTATTATATAAAAAAGTCGTAAATAGTTAAAAGTTGAGGGTTCTTTTTGTAATTTTTTCTTTTTTTCTCTATTTTGAGCCGCTGATTTTCTTTTTACATTGGCCAGCTGTTGGGCTGAAATAGTAAAACGACGAAAACAGCGTCGTATAGTGCGTAAAATGAGTATATATATATATAATGATGATCAAAGACATGTGTGTAAGCAAGATTAATGGTATCTTGGGTAGAATGGGTATTGTTGATCGTGTTTATAACATTTGGAAGGAAACAAATCTTAAAGCTTTTCAAAATGCCAAGAGAACCGATGAAGATGTTATTAGCATTATTAAAGAAGAGATAAAATGGAAGCTTATGAGTCTCAATGTGAAAAACATTACAACTGTCAGCATTGTGTTTACAAAGTGGAAAATTACTGGGTGAATAACAGGATGTTTAGATGAAGGGACCTTAGCTTTGCATCTCATCCTAAGTTGTATGTGCGTGAAGAATGGTATTACCATTCTCTTTTCTGCAAATTTGTGTAGATCTAAGATTTATGCAGATCATTACAATGGATGGCCTTATACATTGGAGTTTACTGCTTATTTGTCCTTATTGATCTTTATTAGGGGTGGAAACGAGCCGAGCTGAGCGCAAGTCTATCAGAGCTCGAGCTCGAGCTCTGCTCGTTTCGAGCCTTACTATTTGAGCTTGAGCTCGGCTCATGGTATGATATATAAAGCTCGAGCTAGGCTCGTTTGTGATGTCGCGAGCCTAGTTGAGCTTTGTGTATAAAGCTCAGGCTCGGGCTCGATTATTAAATGAGCTAGGCTCGGATCGTTCGAGCTCGTTTAGGCTCGGCTCATTCTATCAGTTGGAAGGAGAAGCTGGTGGAATATGATGGGTCAATACGGATGGGTTTACAATTAAATGTACCACGAGGAAGGTTCCCCATTGTGTAGGATAAATGATCTGGGTGGGCAGTGCATGATGTTTGGAATAAAGAGTTGTGAAAGATGAAACTTCTTGGTCCAAACAATGCACTGCTAAAGGAGGTTAGGATGTATTCTAGATGAGGGTGTGTGTTTCCGGGCTAGTGATGTCTGATCCTCTTTGCTTTAAGGTCAAACAGCGAGGTTGAGTTGTTTAGTTATGGAGTAAAAGATAAAGAAATATAGCTAGTTGGGTATAACCCCTTTTTTTGTAGAGTACGAGTGGTATAACCTTCATAATGATGCCTAATTCATGAGATCATAGATCATTGTGGATTATGATTAAATGATTTATGAGTGTTGTGTTTTAGGAAATGTAGACATAGGGTTATGATGTTGGTGAATAAAAGGCGAACAAGATCAATTGGTGTTTACCTATTTATACCAGATATGATCTTTAGTATCATTCGAGATATAGCTTTTATATATGAGAAAATGCAGTTTGGTATTCGAGTTGTTTTGTATTTTTTTTTCAAGTTCGAATAGTTAGGGCATGCTTGGTTGGAGGTTATGGGTACTAAGGAATGGGAAAGATAATCAAAAGTGATGCTTGATTAGAGATAATGGAATTTCCCATTACCCCATAGCGAGTAATACATCATTCCTCTACAATTTGAGGGGTACGAAAATTTTTACTCACTTTTTGCACTTAACTGCCCCATTTATTTTTTAACTGCTACTACAATTCATCTCTTCTCTTTTTGCTTCGTCTTTTCCCTCCTTTGATTTGTTATCATGGAATCAGTAACCAATTCATCTTAATTAATTCTTTAGTGATATTGATTGCAAGAGTAGTTTCCAAACGTCATAACAAATGTTCATTTGTTTTTTTTCTTTTGTTTTACTTTTTTTTCACTTTTGTTTATCATAGATTAGTTATGCTTCTCATATTAAAATCTGGAATTTTCAATCAGTAGGATGGAGTTTGATACAACATGATATAACATTGATGATTATATATGTTCTACTAATATTTTCAATTAGAACATTTTTATTCCCCAATATTACTAAACAACATTATATGTAATGAAATGATCATTACATTCCTTTGTATTATTATTACATTTCCCTTTTTCATTCCTTAATTTCAACCAAGCGCATCCTTAGTTGTATTAAGGTATGGTTGTGTTTGGCAACAAGCGTTTTGGAGCGTTTAGGAGCGACAAGCGGTAAACATTTTAGATGAAAAGCTTGTTTGGTAATACCCCAACAAACATTTTAATATTGTTTAACCGCTCCAATCTCAAATGCTTATTGAATAAGCCTTTCAAGCAGTTTGTTATAAAATTATATTTATACCCTCAAATATAAAATTTATAATTTCTTTAATTAAGTTATATGCCCTTTTTCGTAATTTTACACTTTTAATTACAGCTTACAACTACGTTACCAAACACCTTTTTTAAACAAATAGCTGCTGCTTACTGTTTATGCTAACTGCTCCTCCTGCTTACTGCTTACTGTTTCTGCTTACCGCTACGTGTCACCAAGCATACTCATAGGTAGTCGTGCGCAAACCGGTTAACCAGATCGGTTCGGTTTTGGTCAAACAGGAACCAGTTTCGGTCAACACGGAGGAAAAACCGGTTTGCCAAAAACCGGAACCGGTTTGAAACCGGTTTCTTACCGGTTTGAGGTGAAACCGGTTTGCCGGTTTTAAACCGGTTTGTTTCCGGTTAACCGGTAAAACCGGTTTGGTCGTTTTTTTGTGGTGTTATACTATAAACTGAATAACCTTCAACTTTTATTTAATACAAACCATAATATTACATAAACGAAAT
>BQNB010033106.1:0-32237 GCA_026074375.1 Tanacetum coccineum | reverse complement strand
TATTTTACATAGTTGAGTTTGTCAACATGTTCAAGTTTTAAACAGGTTTTGCAAGTTATTTTGTAGAATTTAAAGATTTAAAGCTCAAAAAATCTTACTAGCACCAGGGCAGTTTTAAGTTCAAATTAGATTTAGTGTTAAGTGTTTCAAAAGCATTTTAGAGTTAAATTTGGGATAATGCAGGTTTAGATACATTTAGTGAGTTAGTTCAAGAGTTCTAAACTTAGAAACTTGGCCTGCACTTGAGTTTTACCAATTACATCAGCAACAGCAGTATTAACTTAGTTAATACTGTTGTTGCTATTCACTTTTCTAGCTGTCTTTTAGCTTTTGAAATTAGGATATAGAACTTAGAATTAAGCACCTTAATAGTACTCCATTAGATTAATATAGATAAACTTTTAAATTCCATTTTTAAGCTTTTAGTTTAGCTTAAATGTTCTTACAAAAGTGGTGTTAGCAACAGCTTATATTACTAGCTTATTCCTTTTGATTTCTAATTTCTAGTTGTAATTTTCAAATTCTTTTTATCTAGGTTTATTATATTTTCATAGAATAGCTTATTTCCAAAATTTCAGTTTCTAGAATTTAGTTTTGAGCTTTTTAGCTTATTTGTAATTGCTTAACAACAGTTATAAGCTTGAACCTTAGCTTTTTAAGATCAAATTTCTTGTTATTCTTGTTCACTTGTAGCTT
This sequence comes from Tanacetum coccineum, assembly GCA_026074375.1. Classification (NCBI taxonomy): domain Eukaryota; kingdom Viridiplantae; phylum Streptophyta; class Magnoliopsida; order Asterales; family Asteraceae; genus Tanacetum; species Tanacetum coccineum. The sequence continues at coordinate 31,541 of BQNB010033106.1, read as the reverse complement.
ATTTCTTTTTAGAAATCCCTAGTACACATCTTAAGCTTCATATAGCATCTATTAGTTTTAACTTTCATTAAGAATTAAGCTAGAAATAAGCTAGAGTTTAGAAAAATTAGATTTTCAAAGCAAATCCATAGTTACTGTAACTCAGTTTTAAATGCTCAATTTTTAGCTTATTCAGTGGATAAAAGTTCAAAGTGCTTTTATTAAAGTTGTAGTGGATAAGCTCAGGAACAACTTTGTAGTTTTAAGATTTTGCTAATTTTCATTTTTTAAATAAGCCAAAAATAAGCCAAATCGTAGGGTCTGTTTTGTACTTTTTCAATAGTATAAGGTTGTCTGTTTTCATTGTAGTGTAAATTTCAATTACTTTTCCCGCCTACCCTTCACTTTCATTCTTTGCACTTTCTACCCTGTCTTTTTAGTTAAATAAAATAGTTTTAATATTTTCAAAATTAGTTTTAATAAAATTAGGGTTTAGTTTTTAATTAGCAAAATTAGGGTTTAATTGCTATATAAAAATTAGGCATTTTCATACTATTGATTTTCTGCACATTTTTAGTTGTTAAAAACCATTTTTCTTTATTTTTCCAGTTAAATTTGTATTTTCTAGAAATTAAAATAGATTTTTAGTAATTTCTTTTTCTTAAATAAATCATAGAAAATAGAAAAATAGTTGGAAAATTTTAATTCTTTTTGTAATAATTTTCTTTTTCACTCTAGTATTTTTGAAAAATAAAAATAGAATTTTAGTGTTAATTTTTAGAAAAAGTTTATTTTTAGTAATTCATTTTTCTTTAAAAATTCATAAAAAATTCAAAAATAGTTAAAAAATTCTAATTCTTTTTCCTAAAATTTTCTTTTTAAATTTGTGATTTTTAGGTATAAAATTTGTTAAAAGTAGTGCCTTCGATTTTAAATTTCAGTTTTAGCTCGCGTTTTTAATTCACATTTGTTAATTTTTTTTCGTATTAGTTAAACGCTTTTAATTCTTTAATTGTTCTTAGTTTAATTGTGCTATTATATTCGTAGTGTAATTCAAAATTCAAAAATCCTTTATCAATTCTTGACTCGAATCCGAATTATTCCCGAATCTCAATTCACGACTTCGTTGGGATACGACCCGAGAAGAAATACTTCCCGGTTAAAAATATACGTATTGTGTTTTCTTAAGTGAGATTTTATCCTTTTAATTTCTCTTGTTTGAGAAGTAATTTGGAAAGAATTTTCACGGGATTTATACTATACATATATAAATTTGACTAGTGCTTACAAACGCATACCAATAAACTAGACGAGTACCTATGCATAACACCGGACATTCCTAGCGGCAGATAATTAACGATATTCGATATTGTGGGAAGTGTTTCGTGTAGCGTTCAAAATAGAACATTGAAAATAAACGGTTGTAACATGTGATCATTCAACTATAGCAATAATAATTAACATGCAACTGGTTCATCCGTTTCCGGTCGAACAACGGGTCAAATTAAACCGGTTTTTATATTTTTGAAGCCCGGTTTGACCCGGTGGTCGAAACGGTAACCCAGTGACTCGATCGGGACTATTAGATACCCGGTTAACAAAAAATTCCATAAATAAATTATGTAATAGTTTCCAAAACATTTTAAAGACTATTTTCAGTATTCCATAAATAGTTTTCTAACATTTATAGTTTTCAACATTCCATATATAAAATCTAAGATAAGGATATTCATACCCATCATCACCGTTAAGCATGTTCTTCTTAATCAATTTCAACAAATACCCATCTCATAAAATAGGATTTTAATCCGACCCATCTTATCTTTTTTGCATAAAAATCATTTCTTGGATTATAAAATTGGTTTTTATTTGGATCTCATAAGTCAGTTGAGGAACATTGAAAAGGTGATTTCTTGTGCTTATGTATAGCCGAAATAAGATTTTAGTGGCTAAGCATATGTATTGTCACAAAACAAAGATACAAATCAAGCCGAAAGACTAAAAAATGGAGAAACTTCACATGATACTTTAACTAATACAATTATTGGCATTTCAAGATTCTGATTAAAATTAGACCATTAGCTTCTTTCTTGAGCAGCTAAAAGAATCAGCAGTTCATTTTCAAACAGACTCCTGCCATGTCTTGTTGCAATGGTGCAATGGCAGAAATATCAAAATAAGCGGCGGAGGCTATTGCTTGCAGCTAAGCTTCAGGCAGAGGAACGATCAATAAATGAATTAGATAATGATAAGAAGCTAGTAGCAGTTTCAGTGGAATGAGTGCTTACAGCACTAGGTATGAATTACACCTTTATATATATTTGCTCATCTAGTCGAGCGGATTACTGGTTTGTATGCATTTCATTGTTGTTGGTGGGAGTTCATTAATGCGTAATTAGGTTATTGGGTACTTATTCTAAGTGTTCTATATTTACCAGGTCAACAATTAGTGGATACACGTAATGTGATGAAATGCGTGAGAAAGATTTGTGCTCTTGGAACACTATATTTATGAAGCTTTCTCTAAGAACCTCAAGTTGGGTATCCACGAGGATTCACAGAACAAGACCAAGCTCGCTGAGTTGCTTAGATACCACTCCACCAAGAGTGGTGACGAGATGACCAGCTTGAAGGACTATGTCACCAGAATGAAGGAGGGTCAACAGGATATCTACCAAGGAAGGTTTAAAGCTTGAGGAAACCAAGGGCGAGAAGGCTAAACAAGAGGCTTTGAAGGAGAAGTTCGAGGGTCTATGCAAGGTGATGAAGGATGTTTTAGGTGACAAGGTCGAGAAGGTTGTTGTTTCTGACCGTGTGGTTGATTCGCCCTGCTGTTTGGTTACTGGTGAATACGGTTGGACTGCCAACATGGAAAGAATCATGAAGGCACAAGCTTTGAGGGATTCAAGCATGGCTGGTTACATGTCGAGCAAAAAGACCATGGAGAACAACCCCAAGAATTCCATCATGGAGGAGCTAAGGAAGAGAGCTGATGGAGGAGCTAAAGACCATGGTGATTTAGTCATAGAAATGCTGTTAAAACACTCTGCAAGGTGTTTGGGTAAAAGCGTATCAAATACCTGTTTGTTTACAAAGTACAGGTTTAATCCAAACACCCAATTAGACACTGAACTGAGTTTTGCTCTTTGCGAGTGTATTTGTCTTAATGCTACTGGTCTTGCAGCTTGTTGATTTATAAATTGCAGGTTTAATCCAAACGCCCAAATAGACATTGATTCTAAGTGTTCTATATTTACCAGGTCAACATTTAGTTGATTCACGTAATGTGTTCGATGAAATGCGTGAGAAAGATTTGTGCTCTTGGAACACTATGCTTTCTGGGTATGAGAAAGCAGGACGGGTGGATGATGCGAGGACATTGTTTGATGAAATGGTGGAAAGAGATAATTTAGATTTCTAAATGAATCTAGATCTTGAGCTAAATAAAAATTGAGAATGAATTTGTGAGTTAAAAGAGTGTATTTTGTAAAAAATAAAATATAAGGGTCATATATAACATTGGCAAAAAAAATAAAACTGAAGAAATGTATTAAAGATGTGCCACGTCAGATTTTTTGTTAATCATACCTACAATAGAAAGATTAGCAATTTCTTGGCACACAAAAGAATAATTAGAGTGCCAACAAAAAGAAAACAAGGATACTTCGATGTATTTTTAAACCATTTGCCCTTAAGTTAATATATAGCTTGTATGATATATCGGTGACTTTGAAAGTGTAATAGTTCTTTTTACACTTTTTGTTGTTATTTTTATATAAATGACATGAATACTTTCTTTTTCTTCCTTTTTGTTATTTAAGATATTTGGTGTTATTCATTATTTATGTCCGTCCTCTTAGAATTCGTCAAGTAATGGTATGAAGCTAGCCCACCCATCAGGCAGGCTATGAAGCTAGTTGTATAAATATGATACTGTTATATTTCTACTCGATCTTGGGATAACTTCGTAGTCGAGAATCACAATAATATCAAAGTAATAATTCCTTCCCAAAAGACACGTATAGTTGCTTATTATGTACAATGTTTATACAATACCAATATTTGTTTAACTTGAACTGCATATCATTTATATATTGTATATTGACAACATATATAATTCTATATTAAAACACCAAATGAACCATTTACTTGTATCTGTTATCTTTAAATATTCGCTTCATGTTTCAGCTCAGTAATAGAAAGTATTTTGTTACAATTTAACTTGAGGTTATCCAAAATAATTTGCGATAAGCGATACAACCAACTAATCGTGACCAAATATACTACAAAAAGTCAATTTAAAACCCAAATCATGATGCATCTTTTATATAATAAAAGAATTACATCATTTCGGAGTTTTCTATCAAATTGAATCTTATGAATTAAAAAATTAGACCAATCAGAACGCTTGATTTTGTCACGTATGCAAAATCGTGCGATCTGATTGGTCTATAAAAAGTCAAAATTAAATCAATTTGGTCAAAATTGAAAAATTTGTGGTGGAGAAATATGATGGAGAAAAAAAACACATAAAAATATATGTGTCAAATTTATGAAGAAAAAAACTGAAAGAAAGAGGAGGTAATTAATAAAAATTTAGTGGTTTAATTTTAAAGTTAACTTATATGAAAGTTAATGTAAATTTATAAATTTACAAGTTTTATTATTACTTTAAAAATATAACAAATAACCCCTTAATACTTTATACCCCTACACTTTATATTTAAAATACTCAAACGCAAACATTTTTTTACTTTTAAACAAAGATTACATCATTTCGGAGTTTTCTATGAGATTTGATCTTATGAATTAAAAAAATGGACCAATCAGAACGCTTGATTTTGTTACTTAATAGCCAAAATGTTGCGATTGATTGGTCCATAAAAAGTCATAATTATAATATATTGGTCAAAATTTGAAAATTGTGTTGGAGAAAAAAAACACATAAAAATATATGTGTTAAATTTGTGAAAATAAAAACTTTAAAAAAGAGAGGTAATTAATAAAATTTTAGTGGTTGAATTTTAAATAATTATATGAGGTATGTGTAAATTTATAAAGTTACAAGTTTTATTATAACTTTAAAAAATAAACAAATAACCCCTTAAACTTTATACCCCTGCACTTTATATTTTAAAATACTACAAACGCAAACAATTTTTTACTTTTAAACAAAGATTACATCATTTCGGAGTATTATATCAAATTGAATCTTATGAATTAAAAAATTGGACCAATCAGAACGCTTGATTTTGTCACTAGGCAAAATCGTGCGATCTAATTGGTCCATAAAAAGTCAAAATTAAATCAAATTGGTCAAAATTGAATATTTGTTGTGGAGAAATATGATGGAGAAAAAACCACATAAAAATATATGTGTCAAATTTGTTAAAAAAACTAAAAGAAAGAGGAGGTAATTAATAAAAATTTAGTGGTTTAATTTTAAATAAATTATATGAAGTTAAGTGTAAATTTATAAATTTACAAGTTTTATTATAACTTTAAAAAATAAACAATAAAACCCTTTAAACTTTATAAACCCTACACTTTATATTTTAAAAATATGCAAACGCAAAACAATTTTTTTTACTTGTAACAAAAGATTAAATAATTTCGGAGTTTTATCCAATTGATCTTATGAATTAAAAAATTGGACCAATAAGAAACGCTTGATTTTTGCCACGTAGGCAAAATCGCTGCCATTGATTGGTCCATAAAAAAGTCAAAATTTAAATCAATTGGTCAAAATTTTGAATATTTGTGATGGAGAAAAAAAAAACACATAAAAAATACATGTGTCAAATTGTGAAGAAAAAAAAGTTGAAAAATAAGGAGTTAAATTTTAACAATTTTAGTAGTTTTTATTTTAAATAAATTTATTTGGAGTTGAGTGTTAAATTTATAATTTAAAGTTTTTATTTTAACTTTAAAAATAAACTAGATTAACTCTTTTATAAACTTTTATACCCCTACACTTTATATTTTAAAATACTACAAACGTAAACAATTTTTTACTTTCAAACAAAGATTTAACAGTATCTAATCACATCCCAAATTTACCCGAAGACTTTTTGGTGGATTTTTCATTGTCGGCCTGAAATCATGTTGTACAACCAAATAGAAAAACAGTGAAACACATAAAATATCATAAATAAAGAAAAATAGTTTTCTAGCTATTCATTGATGGGTTCGGAAGAAAAATTGCAATTTACTTTTCTTTATGGTTGAATACGTACCATAAAAATTCTAACATTTATATTTCTCAAAACGTTTTTATTCCATTGACACGTGTGTATGCATATAAATCATATACAACAATCTAGGTCACTTTTATATCTTAAAAAAGTGTTGGAATTTCAGAATTTTCTATCAAATTGAATCTTATGAATTAAAAAATTGGACCAATCAGAACGCTTGATTTTGCCACGTATGCAAAATCGTGCGATCTGATTGGTCCATAAAAAGTCAAAATTGAATCAATTTGATCAAAATTGAATATTTGTGGTGGAGAAATATGATGGAGAAAAAAAACACATAAAAATATATGTGTCAAATTTATGAAAAAAAAATTGAAAAAGAGGAGATAATTTATAAAATTTTAGTAGATTTTAATTTTAAATAAATTATATGGAGTTGAGTGTAAATTTATAAATTTACAAGTTTTATTATAACTTTAAAAAATAAACAAATAACCCCTTAAACTTTATACCCCTACACTTTATATTTTAAAATACTACAAACGTAAACAATTTTTTACTTTCAAACAAAGATTTAACAGTATCTAATCCCATCCCAAATTTACCCGAAGACTTTTTGGTGGATTTTTCATTGTCGGCCTGAAATCATGTTGTACAACCAAATAGAAAAACAGTGAAACACATAAAATATCATAAATAAAGAAAAAGGGTTTTCTAGCTATTCATTGATGGGTTCGGAAGAATTGCAATTTACTTTTCTTTTGGTGTAATACGCACTAAAATTCTAACATTTATATTTCTCAAAACGTTTTTATTCCATTAACATGTGTGTATGCATATAAATCATATACAACAATCTAGGCCACTTTTATATCTTAAAAAAGTGTTGGTGACGGAAAAATGGGTAAAACTCTTTTTACATTTATATATATATTGAAGATTTACTATAGGCAACTCTTTGTTTGACCAAAGCATATTTGTATGCACGAAACATAATATTTATTTGAGTTTTTTAGTTTTCTATATTATATAATTATTGACGATTTTGATAACTCTACTTGATGCTTTTAAATTCGATTGCGAAGCTAAATTTGTACATGTTTGAACACAAAGTGTGATCATAAATCTTAAGTATAGCTGACACAATAATGCAACTATAATCATAAAACATATATACAATATTAACTGCGTATCCAACAGTAAGAATACCAGCCTTACAAAGTGGAGGTCAATGACTCAAATATAACGAGGAGAAAATTAATCCCCTTGTGGCCTCGAAGGTTCATTTGAGCCGACTTCGGGCTACCTAAAAGAGCGGTTTTCCTGAGATTAGTCGGCTCACAATGTCGCGTTAGTAAACAGGTCAATCAAAAGAAAAAGAATTACTAATTATCATCAAGTTCATATAATATATAAAAGATATGAATCTATTCTCTTCATATAATTTCGATAATACTCTATAACATAACTTATAAAACAGAAAAAATTAAAAATCATACATGTATTTAAAAAAACATAATGTCTAAGCCCCGTGCGTGCACGGGCATTAAAACTAGTACTGATGAAGTAAATTACATAACACTTTTCATAATTTTAAATTTGATAACTAACCAAATTACTAACTTAAAATCTAGATATATATGTGCGCAAAAACAACACATATGACCATATCAGTTAGCAAATGAGCAGCCGAAGCTAATATCTTATTAATAACTCGATCATATCCTAGCACATAAGCGAGCATAAAACTAAAGTGACTAATGTCACTCATTAAACCTATAACTCGACTCGTTACAGGAGCAAATAACCAAGTCATTTCACTTAATTAAAAAAAAATTACCGAACAAAAAGAAATTACCAGACGAAAGAAAACCTATTATAACATGTTTATTCCAATGCTTCTCTTGTGGATCTTCGTTATTCATCGGCTGAATGTGGAGCTGTTCGATCCACTCTTTCTGCATATATATTTTACAACTATTTGCATATAATCCAAATTTTGTTATGACTAAATTTAAAAAAAGGTATTGCTAAACAATGCCCACCGAACAATGTTTAAGCCATTATAAATGATCTATTATTTATATATTTAGAGTAATTATGTATTTAATGCATAATAAATAAACATACAAATTAACTTAAATAACATATTATTTTCATATTTAAAATAGTTATGTATTAAATGCACAATAAATACACTGCAAATTACCTTTTATAGGTTGCGTTAACCACTGCCCAGTGGGCATTGTTTAACAATAAAGAAATAATATTTAAGTTAGTAACATATATACCTTGACCTCGTGCATGCCCACGCCTCATATTACTAATCCCTTGATTGTTTGTTAACTTTCAAAGAAGACGCAAAGATTGTGTTAGATCAGAAACGCGTGACAAGAAGTTTTTCATGCAAAGCTATATATGTAAGTTTATTAATGCAAAACTCGACGGATTTCACAGGAGGAGGACAACTAAGCAGATATTATTCCATTGTTTGTGAATGTATGTCAACCCATTGTTAATTTCCAGCGTATGAGTATAACTTCCATTTTTGTGTCAACCTTCCAGCGTATGAGTATACATTCCCTTTTTATGTCAACCCTTCCATTTCAGCGTATGTCAAACCTTCCATTTTCCATTTGATTTTCAGTTTCACTTTTTCGCTTTCAAGATTCAAGATTTCAAGAAGTGAGTCTTTTTCCTTTATATATTAGCATAGACTATTTACTCTCCATGCAAGTTCGTTCACCTTCATTTTCATATTTTTCTTCACTCCAATACCTCAATGGATATCCATCTTCTCTTATTCATCCTCATCCTGATCATTTCACCATTAACATCACAAGCTTGTTAACCCATCGATCATCAAGCATTACTAGAGTTTAAACACAAAATCACTTACGACCCTTCAGGTCTATTGCAGACATGGACACCTCAAACTGATTGTTGTAAATCATGGGATGGAGTCGCATGTGGTCCCCACGGGAGAGTCGTTAATGTCTCACGTTCCGGTTTCTTCACCACCGAGGAGTATGACATAGTAGACACCACAATGTCTGGTACCATCTCTCCTTATCTCTCTAACCTCACATTTTTACAACTTCTTGACCTCAGCAACCTCAAAGACTTGAGGGGTCCGATCCCGCCCGAGTTTGGTAAACTTTCATGTCTAACTCGACTCTCTCCGGCTGGTAATAATCTATTCGGGACTCTCCCATATGTCATTTTTAGATCATTGAAATCCTTAAGGGAAATCAATCTTAATGGGAACAAGTTTTCCGGGCAGATCCCTTCGTCCATTGGCAATATGATTTCAGTTACATTACTTTCTTTCACTGAGAATAATTTCTCTGGAATCATACCTGAGACAGTTGGCAAGTTAAAGAATATTGAGTATCTTTACTTATCCAATAACAATATATCCGGTTTAATTCCAGAATCAATTGGATTATTATCTAAGTTAGAGCGATTAGAACTCAACCAAAACAAACTTTCTGGATCCATTCCTGCTTCAATTAGCGGGTTAGTTTCGGTCCAACTTTTAATTTTGTCTAATAATGAATTAACCGGTGTTATCCCTTCTTCCATTGGCAAGCTTAGTAACATCCAAAAGCTAGTATTTGATAACAATAAGCTGTCTGGAAAATTACATGCTTTTATTGGTCATTTGATTACTCTATGCGACATATTCTTGAACAATAACCGATTTACTGGAAGTATTCCTACAAGTTTTGGGAATCTAAGTAATCTTCAATCTCTTTTTTTATTCACAAACAATCTTACCGGTCGGATTCCATCTCAGCTTGCTAAATTAGGTAATTTTCAGTTCCTTGATTTATCGAGAAACAAACTTACGGGTCAGATTCCATCTCAGCTTGCTAGATTACAAAGTTTATATAATCTAGATTTGTCATTTAATCCATTAAACTTAGTCACATTACCAAAGTGGTTTTCGAAACTAAACCTAGGAAATTTGAAGATGGCTCAAACCGGACTCCAAGGATCATTTCCGCGGGTGCTCTTGTCGTCATCCACTATTTGGCAATTGGATTTATCTAGCAATTCATTAACAGGTGACTTGCCACCTTTAATCGGGAACATGACAAACCTTATTCTTTTGAATTTATCAAATAACGGATTCAGTAACGTGATTCGATCAGAGTTCAAGAACCTTTCATCCCTAACGAACCTTGATCTTCATTCAAATAATTTTACGGGTGACATAAATTTTATTTTTAAGAAAAATGTACCCGAATACCTAGTTTTTTTAGCTCAATTGATCTGTCTTATAATTCATTTTCGGGGCCTATAAAGGTTATTGGTGATGAGCCTGCACTGGTATCTACTGTATCGTTGGTGTTATCGCACAATCCAATTGGTGGAAAAATACCAAAATCATTGAGTAACGCTGCTGAGTTATCGAGACTTTTGATTTCTAACAATAACTTGGCAGGAAAGATACCAAAAGAGTTGTTGAATAAGAAGAGTTTGAAGGAACTTGATGTATCGGGTAATAGACTCACTGGAGAAATTCCTGTGCATGATTTTAGTTTCCATACTTCTGCATTTTTGGGTAATCCTGGATTGTGTGGGGCCCCTCTTCAGCCATGTTATATTTCCCTTTGATGTTTTGTAATTGGGTTAATTACTTGAAAATGTATTATACTTGTCATTTCTTGTTATTGTGTGTATTGAACTTTTTTTTTCTTATTGTATGTACTGAACTTTCAAATTTCGACCTTTGTGTGTATTTTTGACCATTTTCGTGCGCGTGGTCAGCATAAAAATCAAATTAGTTTTTTTACGTCAACTTAATATTGAATCTGTAAACAGCATTATTAAATATCAAAGAAATATAATAAAGGATCATAAATCCTAACAAAGTAGATTTCAGTCGAGTTCAAAGTTTAGACCATGCATGATTTGAGTTAAAAGTAGCCTGCGTAGTCAATTAACGATGTTCAAAGTAAACAGAAGTATAATATGAAAACTAATGTTTAAGTTGCTATAAAAGACTAAAAGTATCAACCTTATCAACTTGGGGCTCACTAACTACATCCTCATCAACCACTCCTCCAAAGACAAATATGTGTGTATATTTGGCTACAGAATAATTAACAAGAAACAGTCTCATTTAGCTATCCGTGGAGTGTTTGATGATGGTATTTGGCGTACAGATCCGAGCTCGGTGAAGAAAGCGTTACGTGATCATTATGAAGCCCGTTTTAATAAGCCCACAACGACTAGGTTGAAACTCAGTTTTCCTTTTCCAAAAAGGCTGTCTACTGTCCAGGTTGATGACTTAGAGCGAGGGGTTTCACATGATGAGATTCGATCGGCCGTGTGGGATTGTGGAGACAATAAATCTCCGGGTCCTGATGGTTTCATTTTCGAATTCTTCAATAAATATTGGAGGTTTATTGGGCCGGATTTCTGTGAAGCTGTTGAGCATTTTTTCAAGTATGGGTTGTTCTCTAAAGGGTGTAACTCTTCCTTTATTGCTTTTGTTGCCGACAGACAGATTTTGGAGGGCCCTTTTATTCTCAATGAAGTACTTGATTGGTGTAAAAGGAAGAACAAGTAAGCGATGTTTTTTAAAGTCGATTTTGCTAAGGCCTGTGATTCGTTTCTTTGGGACTTCTTGATTGATGTTCTTGAGGCGTTTGGTTTTGGTTCGACTTGGTGCAATTGGATTCGAGGTACTTTTTGTTACGCTAAAGCCTCGATATTGGTTAATGGAAGCCCTTCCGATGAGTTTCATCTTCATTGTGGTCTCAAACAAGGTGATCCTTTATCGCCTTATCTTTTTATTCTTGTCATGGAATCATTGCATTTATCCGTTAGTAGAGCTGTTGATGAAGGTGTGTTTAAAGGCATTCAGTTACATGGATCTTTGTCCTTATCTCATTTATTTTTTGCGGACGATGCTTTGTTTATGGGCGAATGGTCTGATAGCAACTTGAGAGGCACTATCTATATTCTTAAATGTTTCTTTCTTGCGTCGGGATTAAAGATTAATATTTAAAAGAGTCAAGTGTTGGGAGTGGGGGTTCCTCGATCTAGTGTTGAGTCTATGGCTACTTCTTTAGGCTGTTTTATTATAGAAAAGAAGTTTCGTTATCTTAGGGTAATGGTGGGTGAGAGGATGTCTCGTTACAAGGCATGGGATGATGTTGTGCTAAAGTTGAAAACTCGTCTTTCTAAGTGGAAGGCGAAAACTCTCTCGATTGGAGGTAGACTTACTCTTTTGAAATCGGTTCTTGGTGCTTCTCCTCTTTATAATATGTCTATTTTTAAGGTCCTTAAAGGTGTACTTAAGGTAATGGAATCAATTCGAAGCAATTTCTTTAAAGGGACTAGTTTGTCGGAGAAAAAAATATCTTGGATCGCTTGGGATAAGGTGCTAGCTTCAAAGAAAAAAGGTGGGCTAGGCGTATCGAGTTATTTCGCTCTTAATCGAGCGCTTCTTCTAAAATGGGTGTGGCGTTTCGTTTCGCAAGATGGCTCTCTTTGGTTTCGAGTAATTCAAGCGGTGCATGGGAATAAGATAGATACTCACACGGTTCATAAGTCATATATATGAAGTGCGATTTTGAAGGAAGTTCATGTGCTTAAGTCTACTGGATTTGATTTCATGTCGTACTATTCCAAACGTATAGGTGACGGTCAATCTACTAGCTTCTGGTTAGAGACTTGGAAAGGCGATATTCTTTTTCGAGATATGTTCCCGCGCTTGTTCGCTCTGAAATCTGCTAAACATATATGCGTGGCTGATAAAATGTCTGGTCCTTTGAATATGTCATTTCGAAGACCTGTTAGAGGAGGTGTAGAACAACAAGAATTTTCTGAGTTATGCTCGATATTGGATTATGTAATGCTTTCGCAGGCAAGCGACCGTTGGTACTGCTCCCTTTCTAGCAGTGGCGATTTCTGTGTGAAAGAGGTTTGGACGGCCATTGATGATATGGCTCTTCCCTCTCATCCCGAGCCTACAAGGTGGGTTAAGTTTATCCCTATCAAGATTAATATTTTCGTGTGCCGAGCCCGTCGTGATTGTTTGCCTAGTAGACATAACTTGGTTCATAAGGGTGTTGTCTTGGAGTCTACCTCTTGCTCGGTTTGTCTTTCGTGTGTAGAGGATGTTCACCATATTCTATTTCGATGTTCTTTAGCTCAGGAGGTGCTTCACCGTGTGTGTTGATGGTGGGAGATGGATTTTCAACATTGGTCTTCGTTTTCGGAATGGGAGGTTTGGTTTTCTGTTATTAGACTTTCGGTTATTGTTAAAAGCTTAATGAAAGGCGTCTTCTATGTTGCTTGGTGGTTCATTTGGAGATTTCGGAATCGCTCTATATTTGATGATAATACGCCGTCTAGATCGAAGCTTTTTGAGGATATCGTATCTTCTTCATTTCTTTGGTGTAATAGTAGAAGTGGTAGGAAGTTCTCTAGGGATGCTTGGCTTAAAAACCCGCATTTGATTTCTTTGTAATGTCTTTTCTAGCGTCTTGCTAGTTAATAAAATTTCGCCGTTCAAAAAAAGACTTCAACTTTTGGCTACATTGTCAAGGTTGAAATTCAACAGGGAAAAATTAACTTTGTTACGGCTACAGAGCTTCACATGCGTCGACTATATGCTATTTAAAAGGGTAGTAATCCTAAGATTAGACAGCTCACAATATCGAATAGAAGACTCAAGTAAAAAGAAAATCAACTTTTAATTTGGTTAATCGGGTATCTTTTCGTATCAACTGTATCATGAAATTATACTTTCTAGTTACTTAGTTAGCATTTACCATAAAAATCAACTGAAGTTTTTATATATGTAGATTCAGTAATTACTTATGTAGGTTTTGTAAGTAGTAACATAGTTTTACTAAATCATGCAGTTTTAAAACCAGTACGAAAATCGTTCATTCACTAACAACAGTATTGAAAGCTATATATTATTAGTCGAAATTAATAAAAGTATCGACTTTTAAAGTATATGTTTTATATATGATCTTTTATATTTAGGAGCCCAACTTTGAACTTTTCATCATCGATTGATTGTTTCTTATCATCAAACCATCGAGTCAAGAGAGTTCAAACACGAAAGCTATAATGTTTCAACGTATATTCATTTGATACTCTCTTAGTTAATTTATCCCAAGAAACATGTAATCATAATATGAACGATCAATAACATAAAGCATAACATTAAAACATGAACGAAGAACATCGGTAGGATAAAAGTCTTCTACTTAATCCTCTCTTTTTAGGATGGATCGCAATGTTTGTGTGTATTTTTTATGAGGTGATTAATCATATATATATAAGAGAGGCCAAGCAGGGATGAACTCTAGGTTATGATTATGAAATCATTACCATAATACATTACCTAGACATTATCACATAAGAAAATTGGATCTCCAATTAAGATACAATATCCTACGGAGTTTTATTATGGTAACTAAATATTACGGAATATTTAATTACTCTTAATATTACCGATTTAAATCAACAATATATAATGTACAAATATATTAATGCATTAAATAGGTTATGCTGAAATATCTAATATCGAGAAAGGATATTTTCTAACATACTCTACATCGATGTAACTTATATTAGTAATAACGCGGAAGTAATCGATTTCGGATTTGATTATGTTGCTTGTTCTTGATATTAGGTCACATCGATTATTAGTGGTACAGAAAGAACTTGTCTAGTTCAAATACGTGTATTAATAAATCTTAAAACCAATAGTCTTCTTTGATAAAACTTTGGTTATAATTGATAAAGGGAAAATATTGCTTACTACAACTAACTACAAAATGATTTGAAGCACTTAAAAAGTCATCATATAAACAGAAAGATTCACATCCACTAAATGACTTTTTAACATTTTTCTTACTATAAACAAATATTTGTCTTTCTTTAGACTAACTTTATGTGTTTTACCACCTTAAAAAAACAATTTGTCTAGTTTCGTAGAACTTGTAAGTAGCTTTCTTCCCCCTCTTTTTGTTTTTTAGTATCAAAACATTTTCCTCTAAATATGGAATGTGTTGGTTTCATACGGGACATTATGACCCAACAAATGTATTTCTAAGACACATAAAAGTAACTTTTGTGGCCTAACACGTTTAACATGTTACAAGTTACAACTAAAACCTCAGTTCAAAAGGGTTTTCTTTTTTATTACACAAATTTAGGAATGTTTTTAAAGAAATTGTCAAGTAAAGAAAGGTTGGAGCCGTGTTTTTTAATTTCGAAATACAAATACACACGCACACTCTAGGCGAACTGAGTACCGGTAAGCTGCGAGACCGTTTGTAGGTTGGAGTCATGTTAGCGAATATCAAGCCATCAGTAGTGTTTCAGGGATCTTATCAAAAGTGCAACTAAATTAACTAAACGCTAAGTACATTATCATATAAGTTGATATTAATTGAGTACTCACAAAAAAGTTATCTACGAGCTACGAATACAAAGCTTGTCTAAGATGAACTGTTCACCCGCGCCGACTACGAGCTGTTTAAAAAGATAGACGTCTTAGGATTAGTCACGCAATATCGAGTCGGAAAGGCATGTAAAAAAAAGAGAAAAATAATTGGATTTAGAATTAGGTTTGAGTTGTTTGGGCCGGGGCTAGAATATTAACTGGGCCGAGCTATACAGCTATCAGGCCAAACTAGTTATTCACACTTTAACAGTTTCTTATGGTTACTTTATTTGTTCACGTTAGTTTTGAAAATATACGTACTTAGTAGTAACTTTGTAAAACAACTGTTGATGGCCAAAATTGTAGCCAAAGCCAATTACTAGGTAACAGAAGGATCTTGAAAACAAAGATTGCAACACTACTTGGAAATATTTCGAGATAAAATCACATTTGCAACACTACTTGGAACCAAACCAATCACTTGACACAATTTATGAAACTTGGGTCATAAAGAAGAATCAACATGAAGATAATCAGGAACACATCTTCCATACATCGGGTAAAGGAACGAAAATACATTAAGGCCACGAGAAATCAGGTTTTAACTCCTTGGAATGTGATCAAGAAACAATGCCAAGTGAAAATACTGATATTCTTTGGAGCCTAATGCTGCCATTTTATGTTGCAACACCACCAGCGTCATCATAAGCTGATTATAACGTATACAATGTTGCTTTTTTTTCTTGGTGATTTGGTTAATATGCTGACCATTTGGAGATACCGCAATATGGGTTGATTTGACTAGAAACCTCCCCGCAAAAGATTGTGCAAATGTGTTTTGGTTTCGAAATTGTCTCAGTTTAAGATTGTGCAAATGTGTTTTGGTTAAAAGTGATTCAAAAACTACTTAATTAGTTTGCTCGGATTGATTTCTTTCCGCTCTTACCACACTGAAAATCAGAGACACCGCCCACGATCACAGTCCATTTGTCCATGATCACGTTATGCTTATATTTTGGTCCCGTGTTTTGGCCAAGTCGGTTTTGTCCGCTACGGTTTTGTCGTTCGGTTAGGTTTTCGGACCGGTGAGCACCCCCCCCCCTACTAAGTTCTTTCAAAACTCATAAGGCTAACGATTATTTATCCTTGAGACATGCACAAACAACAGCTTTAAGCATAGCTATGTCTTGGGATATTCAGTGAATCTCCTCAGTTGATAACTTGTGTAGCAGGCTCGTGGGAGGTCTTTGGTTTTCATGTGGTGTCCCAGGTGGTGTTGTTGTTGCCGGTTGTAAGATGTCTTTTGTGTCCATACAAAAACAAAACTTTGTGCAGCTCAAACAAACAAACATGTGATAGTGTCACAGGTGTTGTTGCAAGATGTCGACTTTGTGTCAATTGGTGTTGCAGTTGGGGGGGGGTGTCTACGATGTTTCATACTGGATAAATACAAGAAATAAAGTGCCAAGCAAAAATAATGATGACAACACTAATCATCCATTTAACATTACTTTTTGGGTTTGCCACAAAGGAGTTCATTTTTTGCAAACGACGACTTCTTGAATTTCCAGACATTGATTTGGTGAGCAAAAGAAAGAGAACGATTCTATATTTGGTATATAGCTCTTAAGCTTTGCAACATTCGAAAATCCTTGGGGAACTCCCCCAAGGAGCCGGTTGTCCCTTAGACTTACGGTCTTAATCTTTCTAAGAAGTCCCAATGTGCCATTAGGGATTTCTCCCGTCAAATTACACCTGGAAAGATGTAGCTCTGTCAATTCTTTTTTGAAGTAGTAAACCCCTTTTCGAAGAACAAACCTCTTCAAAGTTATTCCAATGACACAATTTAGAAGGATTATTAGCTTTGACAAATAGCTCTTTTGCTTTTTTGTCAAAACTACTAATCCTTCAAAAAGTTGCCAATGAAATATCTCTGAAGACGTTTGTTCATGAAAGGGGTGTACTGCTTCAAACACGAAGTGATAGAGCTTCATCTTCCTGGATGTAATTTTACGGGAGAAATCCCAAGGGACAATCGGCTCTTTTGGGAACTCTTAAAGGATTTTCGAATGTTAAGAAACTTAATAGCTATATACCTAAAACATAATTTCGTGAATGGTTCTCTTTCTTTTGCTCACCACATCAATGTCTTGAACATTTCCTTTAACCAACTTGAGGGGATCTATATGCCTTAGAAAATTTGGATGTTCTTGAGGTATTAGTGGTACCTCGATGATGTGGCACCATCTCTCAAAACCCTAAAAGAAATAGCTATTCAACAAAATGCACATAAAAATTAGAGCTTCAAATAAAAACATATAAGCGAAAATTATGTACATAACCCAAAACCATTTCCAATGTCCTGCAGAGGACCGAATCTTAAGCATTTTCCAATTTGGCCAAGTTTGTCGCGTGCAATTGTGAGTGAGTAACCCGAGTTACACGTGTCGTCACGAGAATAAAAGCTGAAAAATGTATAAACAATTGCTAAACCCTAATGTGCCACGTCGGTTTGTCGCGTGAACTTTTGAGTGACAAACCTGCAAATGTCAGACCACTTTTGAAACCCTAAATGAATCTCGCTCAAAAATCAAGAATGTCGCGTGAAGAACTGGGCGACAATTGCATTGGGAAAATTGATATGACTATACATAGCTATGAATGACTACACAACTTTTTTTAGGTTCTATTTCGCATGCAGATTTGTGTGTATAAGAGAGGATTCATCACTGAGATATGCATATCAAAGGAAAAAAAGTGAATTAGAAGAACTGAAGAAAGAAAAAAAGAGTTGCTAAGTTATTTTGGTGGTGACTGTGATGTTATGACTGTGTTGTTGAGGTGGTGAAGTGGTGTTGTGACTGCGGTGTTGTGACTGTTGTGTAGTGACTGCAGTGTTGTGGCTGTGGGGACTGTTGTGTTGGTGTTTGCATTGTTGTGGCGATTGTGTGGCAGTGGTTGTCTGGTTGTTGTTGACGGTTGTTGTTGGTGACTGCGGATTTTAATTGTTTTGCTTTAGGTAAATATGAAGAATTGCGAGGTATAATTATTTTTGTGTTCCATTATCATTATTGTTTATTTGTTATTTATATGTAGTAGTATAGAGTTTTATTTTTTCATAATTGGGAGATTTACATATATATCCTTCTCAAAAGTTAATACTACATAAATATCCTTTTTAATTTTTTAATTACATCAAAGTTCTTAAAAAAATTAATTACATCAATATCATTCTCACACTTTTAAGAAGGATATATATGTCCAAAAATCAATTAAATCATAATTATATTAATTTTAGATTATGAAACTATTATTTATCTCTTATATTGATCATGATCATATTATTCGTATATACTTTTTGGCCTCGAACGACAAAAAAACGTATTGATATAATTACAAAAGTTTGGATATAAATATGAAAAAATATTGCTCATATATATTTATTTGTTCATATGCATATTTAGCCTCGATTGATGAGAAAACATGTTGATTTTTTATGTGTATGAGAATTTAAAATTTTGGGAAGGATATTGATGTAATATTGAATATTTGTAAGGATATAGATGTAAATGCCCCTTTATAATTCAGGACCCTGTTGTTACTGTAACCTGTAGAAGTAAGTTAACGTTGATTAAAGATATTAGAGAAAAATTAGGAACACTCCTCGGAAATAATTATTTAGGGACACGTGTTTTGGTTGGTTTTTAAATCTAGATAAATCTCGGGAGAATTGTATTTTAATACATTTTATGAGTTGTCGCCAAGTGGAGTGTTTAGATGGACATACGAAGATTGTTCCTTTTACTTACCATCTAGGTGATGATATTGAGATACAATTTAGGAGGGAGGAATTTTGCCTCGTAACCGGGTTAAGGTTTGGGGTAGATTTTAGTTTGCTATATTTAAAGGGTCCTATTTCGTTTAGGAGACGAGTGTTTGATTCTACTATGGATGGTAACCATATAACCGTTGGAATGTTGGAAGAAAATATTAAGAGCAAAGAGTTTTATACTATGAACGACCATGATGTTGTTGGCCTTTGTTTGTTAGCCATTTTGGAGTTGGTCTTATTAGGTCAAGAGGCTAGGCATAATGTCCCGGATTGGTCTTTAAGGTTAGTAAATGATAGAAAAGCATGGGACATGTATCCTTGGGGTTCGTACGTTTGGCCGACATTGTACAGTCAGTTAAGGAATGCAGACGTTAAATGGTGGGATGTCTTTTATGGGACTCCTGTAGAAGAAGATGGTCATCTTCCTAAGTATTCATTGACTGGCTTTACATGGGCCTTTAAGGTATGTCATGTGTTAATTTATAATATTTATGTATATGTATAACGTTAACAAATTTAAACAAGTAATTTTTTTAGACCTGGATATTGGACTCATACCGAGTAGGGGCGCATCCTTTTTTTACACGTCAAGATCTTTATCCTAGAGTAGTTGTTTGGCGTTCCACTGGAAAGTTTTATCGAAGTTTTCTCCAGGGTTTTTTTATGTGAGCTCTTATTAATTATTTGATTACGTATATAATTTCATAGTTAATATCCTTTTTATTTTAAAAGGAGCTTGACCTAGTCCAAGACTGACCCAGATGCCTTTGAGGTTAGAGCGGACTGGTGAGTTTCTAGCTGGGCATTCTTTGATGGTCATATTCATGAACCACCATGAATACCGCTGCCTGTTAACCAACATACTCTAGATGATGTTCCAGTAGAC
Source organism: Tanacetum coccineum (assembly GCA_026074375.1). Lineage (NCBI taxonomy): Eukaryota > Viridiplantae > Streptophyta > Magnoliopsida > Asterales > Asteraceae > Tanacetum > Tanacetum coccineum. The sequence continues at coordinate 11,223 of BQNB010033106.1, read as the reverse complement.
AGTTATTGACGTATGGAGGAACAAGATAGGTTGTTAAAGGAACTGCAGGAGAAGAATGATGCCCACGCTAGAATCTTCAACCAAATGAATCAGTTTTTGCAGGTAAATTGTTAACGTCAAACTTATGAGGTTATATATAAAGATGAAAAAAATAGTTGACAATGATTTATTTAAAAAATTAAATGCAAGGAATGTCTGTTGAGACGATGTTGCAAGCAAAGAAAGGACCGATTATTGTTGGTTAACATTATGGTTTATGTGACTTGAGTGGTTTTCAAAACACGCAGGTATTTTTTATGTGATTTTAATATTCATATATTTTTGTTTTGTTGAAAACTAACTAAATATTATAATCTTGTATTTAGGGCTTTCCACAGGGTGGTCCAACAATGTTCCCGACGCAGGCAAGCAACTCCTTCTTTGAAGGCGCCCAAGCAACCCCGACGTATCCGACCTCGTATGATCACCCTATGTCGTCCCGCTATCCGTCATCATATCCAGCCACTCCGAACATTATGACCTATAGGACACAACAATGATTTGTCCCATGGTCTTCCCTCAACATGTGTGTTGTGGAGTCATGGTAAATTAAAAAATATTTCGATTATGCTTTATAGTATTATGATAAAAAAAATCAACTATATCTCTCTCTCATTAAAATAATAAACTCGCACACTCGTATAAAATTATCTTTACACGCTCTCTCACTCATCATACAAACAGATTTACATTCATTTCTCCTTACAAATAAAAATATAAATCACACCCATAATCACCACCAAAAACCCCCAAACAATTAACAATAACACAAAACCCACCCCCCAAATATGTGTTATGATATCAACCACACACCCCCCCTTTCTTCCAATTTAATTTCCATATAATATATTTCCAAAATTTTTTTTACCCCAAATTTTAAAAACATACCACCAAAGAAAAAAAACCAAAAACCCCCATTTTATCTTATATTTTATTAAAAAAAACCAAAAAACCAACCCAAACAACAAATATAACCCATTAAAAAATAATATGGTTCATCACACACTCGTGATGTTGATGGAGTCATCCCGGTAATCTAAAAATTATTCTCGATTATGCTTCTATAGTACTACTCATGATAAACTAACAAATGATAATTGTTTCTTCTTTTTTAGAATGAAATGAATCGGGAAAGGAGAGAAGTTCATCCTAGCATGTATTTGCAGAGTCCATATACGAATTTGCCACGGTTTCACCTAAGAAACATGCTGATAAGAGTAGGAATAAAGCGAGGAATGCCAATGTTACAGCTTTTGATCTTGGAAAGGCGGTCGTTGATGACGATGCTATAGATGATGAAGTTATGATTACGGGTGCACGTGGTACTGATGATTACATTTGCTATATGAACGTGGATCCTAATAAGGTAATCGCAAGAGTAGTATTTAATTTAATAACGTAAGTTAACAAATGTGTATTGATTTTGTATTTTAATTTTGGTTATTCAAGTAAAGTGAGAACAATATGTTGATTGCATGACATTCCTCTGCAACCTCCAACCTGTTTTTTTGAACAGTCATATTAAATAACATAGATGTGTACAGACATTGATATTACTAGATTCTGACAATTCAGTTACTTTATAAAGACAATGAGTTGACAAGTCCATGACTTGTATTTAATCACGTAACATTTTACGTGACTTATGACATGATTCTGACAATTCAGTTACTTTATAAAGACAATGAGTTGACAAGTCCATGACTTATATTTGATCACTTAATATTTTACGTGACATATGACATGATTCTGACAATTCAATTACTTGATAAAGACAAAGAGTTCACAAGTCCATGACTTGTATTTGATCACTTAATATTTTACGCGACTTATGACATAATTCTGACAATTCAACTACTTAATAAAGACAATGAGTTGACAAGTCCATGACCTCTATTTGATCACGTAATAAATACCCCTTCACCATCATTCATTTTTTTCACAAATTCAATCAATAATTCAAGCCATTTTTATGGATAAAAAAATCACCATTTTAATAAGAACACTACCCAAAGCAATCCCCTGACACCCGAAAAACCAACCGAAGCAATCCCCCAACAACCTTACACAACCCAACTACGGCTCACAAACCCATATAGGTGGTTCGTCATCAAAACAACATACGCACCAACCTATATCTCCTATTTCTTCATTTCCAACGGTAGAGGAATTCGTTGATGAACATGAGATAAGTGATGAATATCTTACTAAGAAAGAGTAACAACAACTACTTCTAGATGAAGAGGCATTAAGAGAAATATTAGAAGAAGAAGCAAGGGTTGAAAAGGAGTAGGTGGAGAGAAGTAGGCAAGAACAAGCTCATGATGAGTTATTCAGGTTAGAATTTGGTGTGCAATCTGATCTGAATCAGATTAATTTCATGTGTTTATGTTTTTAAGCTATGTATTTTTTTTAATAATCTATGTACTATTTTAATTTTGTTGTTATGTAATGTTTATATTATCATGTAATGTTTTTAATTTATGAATGAAGTATGTCAAACGATTCTTAAAAGACTACGAAGTAAAGAAGAAGCAAGGGTTGAAAAAGAGTAGGTGGATAGAAGTAGGCAAGAACAAGCTCATGATGAGTTATTCAGGTTAGAATTTGGTGTGCAATCTGATCTGAATCAGATTAATTTCATGTGTTTATGTTTTTAAGCTATGTATTTTTTTAATAATCTATGTACTATTTTAATTTTGTTGTTATGTAATGTTTATATTATCATGTAATGTTTTTAATTTATGAATGAAGTATGTCAAACGATTCTTAAAAGACTACGAAGTAAAGTAGAAACCGAGGTCACACTTGCAAATAAGTTGTTGTGCGACCTGACTCATTATGTTGAGCAAATACGTAGCTGTGAAATACATATGACGATGTTACATTGTATGCCAATAATGAGCCTTAATAGCTACGGTTTACATACTCAACTGATGACCCATGAAACGAATATACGTACCGCAAACAACTTGAGGACGGCAAGACAATAATTGTTGAGAAGCAAAATTTCATTAACAATTACATAGCAATATAGATTCTAGAATCATGTTGCTTAGCACCACCTTGCCAACCATGTGTGTTGTTGTTTGTTGTAGTTTTTATGTTTTCAAGTCGGCTAAATAAGGTTGGCAATCTACTAGATTACATGTGGTGTTTTCTATTTTGTATTGCTTTGAATGGATAAGGTTAATCAATTGCTTTTTATTCGTACTATTTGTGGAAATCGCAGAATACCAATTGTGGAAATCGTAGAGGGGGGTGAATACGTTTCTATTTAAAAACTTAAAATATTTCGTATCAAATTATCCATCAAGTTTAGATGCAATATGATAAGTGTGAATAATACATATATATCTACTAGAACATGTCATAGCAATATAAGCACAATCACAATGTTAACTTCTATCTATGACACAATCATCGTCCAAACAATATAAGAAACAATCAACACACATATAGATCTAATGCAAATATAAATGTAAGGCGATAAGGTAAATAAAGATGTAAAGCAAAAAGTAAAAGAAAGTGCAAACCGGACGCGATGATTTATAGTGGTTCGGTCACGAAGCACCTCTTCGCCCTACTCCACTCCTCGAGTACCAAACTCAAGAGTTACTTTACTAGTCAACAAGCTCCCTTTAGGCGGAGAAAATTGAACACAACTAAGCTTACATCGATTTCCGACACTAAGCCAAATTTCAAGTTCTAATCCTAGCTAGAACCAATCTATCACAACTAACCACACTACTTCACAACCATTCACAACTTCTCTTCACCATACAACTTCACTTTACTTCATGACTTCACTTTACATCACAACTTCACTTCACTTCACGACTTCACTTTACTTCACAACTTCACTACACTTTACAACTTCACTACACTTCACCTAGACACTAACAAGATCACCCCGATCTAACTATACTTCCTATGATCACCACGATCTAACAACTATACACATTATGATCACCATGATCTAACTATTACACAAGTTTGGAATACATAGACTAGATCTATACATTGTGAATGTAAGACATGTCACGAATGTACTAACTAAACTACATAACTTAGTATCTTGATGATAACGAGAGTTCTTCTCTTGCACTTGGAGGAATAAGCTTGAATCACTTGGAAAAAAGTGCTTATGAGTAAATGATCAAAGGTTTTTAGAATATGTGTGAGATGTATAAACAGATTTGGGACAGAAAGAAAAGGTGCAAAAGGTTAGAAAATTAGTAGGGAATAGTCCAATATTTATAGGCAAACTGAGTTGCTTTTTGTTGGGAATAAATCTTCACAGGTTAGTACTTCTAGTTCAAGGAATTAGTACTGCTCAGATTATAACTAACAGTATTAACTGAGTTAATACTGCTAGCACAAGATTAACACTGTTCGTGATAGTTAGTACTGCCAAGAGAAGATTAATACTGCTAAGTGAAGTCAGAGATAACAGAGATAAAGATTACTTGGAGATAAAGATTAGAAGTTATTTATAGAATAGATTGTATCAAAATATTCTATAAGTTTATGTTTATCTTTAGTATATGTTGTAAACCGACTAGGACTCCTTAGTCTAAAAAAGGAGGCTCTAGGGCATTAGTTGAGATATAAGTTTTCATAGTTGTTAAGTCGATTAAAAGCTTCAAGGTTATAAACCCTAGTACTAGTCAAGAGTACTCGTATTATTGATCTTAATAATATTGGAGCGTTTGGTTATAATTTTGTTCATTCATAATTACTATTTTATTCATAATACTTCTAGATATTAAGGTGTAGATCCCACATACACTTTAGTATATATACAAAGTTTTTACAACAAGTTATTTTGGATTTATCCAAAGTAATTTAACCTTAGACAAGCTAAGGAATCGATCAAGGTTTGGGATCAACAAGTGGTATCAGAGCTTTTGCTTTGAGAAACTTTGATCTAAAAGTTGTGGAATTCGAATCTGCACAGAGTAATACTACTGCTAAGCTACCTGGTGTATAGAGTTTTATATACGTAATAATATCCAAAGTAAAGAAAATTCCAAAACTACCCTTGAGGACAAAGGTAGTAGGAAAAATCTTACAAAAATACTACACGTTTAACCGGTAAGTGATTACCGGGTCGTTTTCCCAAAGATTTATGAAATTGAGACCTCGTTTGTTATTTGGACAATGACTTGAATTGGTTCAAAGATGATCTGTTTTCTAAAATCCTAATAGCGAGCAAATAAAGGCACAATTAAATCTAACTACGAAAAAATGATAACGGGAAATAAAATAAAACACGACAAATAAGCAAAAACACTAAAATTAAACCCTAAATGCTTTTCTAAACTTTTTCTAATCCTAAATGACTATTTAAAAGTAAAAAGCTAAGGAATTTCTAAACCGAGATTAATTTGAGCTAAAAACGAAGAAAACGAGAACGGGGATCGAATCCCGTTCTTTAAAAATTGAACTTTCAAAATATTAACCCTACGGAAGTAAATTTCAAACCTAAGCTAGATTATGATAAAAGAAAATTTTAGAAAAAAGAATTTTATTTTTTTGATTATTTTTTTATTTTTTATGAATTTATTAAGTTTTAAACAAAATTAAATGATTAAAAATACTAAATGAATCCTAAAAATTCTAAGAAAATTACTAAAAGTGTAAAATGTAGTGCTGGATTTTATAAAAATAAGAACTAAAAATAAGCTGAAAAATTAAGCCCTAAAAAGCCAAAAACTAGCTACGGCTTATTTTATAAAAGGGAAAATTAAAATGTGTTTAAAAGAAAAGTAAATGCACCCTTGGACGTAAAAGTCCCAAGGGCGCAGTGGTGAGTGTGTTGTGTGGTGAGGCGTTTATAAAGGTTGAGGAAGGTAGAGGTCCAGGGTTCGAGCCTTGCTCACCCTGGATTTCCCTTCTTCCCTTTTTTTTATTTTTAGAAAAACTTTAAAAAGCAAACTTGTAGAAAAGCTGAAATTAAGCAATTTTAATAAAAACAACTATTTTTGAAAAGCACTAAATAAGCTGGAAAATGAGCTGAAAACAGACAGTAAGTACTTAAAGGATTATGAGCTTTTTACTTGACCAACAAGAAGAGAACTTCAATAAGCTAAAAACAAGACTAACTAAGCTATCAACAGCTAAATCCTATCCTAATAAGCTAGTATAGACTAGAAATAAGCAACAAATAAAAGCTATAAGCTGTAAAATCCAAATTAAGCATTTATCTCAAAACTGGTTACCAAACTGACACAATAGCTACTTTTAAGCTTATTTTAAACTAAGTAAATGGAACATTATGGAAATCTAGCTTATAAATCCTAAAAGCTTGACCTCAAATCTACTTAAAACAACTTTTAAAAACTAATTTGAAAATCAAAAACTTAAAGAAAAAGCTAAGTGAAAATGGCTTTTTGACTTAGTGCCTGCTGAGTTTCTTTTTATTTAGAAAAGACAAAATGCTTATTTTGAGCTTAAAAACAGATAGCTTAATGATCTTTTAAAGAGAAAATAAGCTAAAGCTAATTAAGATTGACCTAAAAACTACTTGTGTGCGAAAAATCAAGACCAAACTCCTACAATTACCCTCTGATTTTTGAGATTGAAAATGGCAGTTTGACTGTTTTTAATGCTGATGTAATTGACATCCTTTTAACCAAAACTTTAAAATCACAAATGCAGGCTTAAAACTATGTTGCTACTCTTCTTAAAACTCTCAACTAAGAACAAATAGAGCATTCATAACAACTAGAACTAACTTGAGCTTAAAATGCTAAACTAACAAACTTAATTCTAACAGATTCTAACTACATCTATCAATCTTTGTAAAAACTAGATTAAGCTTAAACTAAGCTCTTAAATCTAAACTTATAAACCTAGAAATGAGACTTAAACTCAAATTAAAGGAATAAAAGGTCAATAGCAGTACTAACTCTCAGTTAGTACTGCTATTCCAAACACCCCTTTAAAGTGTAAAAATCCATATTAAGCTTATAAATTTGAAATTCAAAGAGCAAGTTGCAAATAACAGATGACAATAAGTTTCAAACAAATCTAATAAGTAGATTTAAGCAGACAATAAGCAAATCTATAAGCTAACAATCTATACTAATATTTTTTGTTTTTTATTGACAAATTTATGACCGCTTAATAAAACTAAGATTTTATACTACCAAGCAAACATAATAGACAACTAACAACTATAACAAGTACTAATAAGCTAAACTAAGCAATAAAAAGCAGATAATAAGCAGTTATAAGCTAGCAATGCTAATTTAAGCTAAAAATGGAAAGAGGAAACTTACAGGAGCCTCTGCTCTAAACAAGGCTAAAATTAGGCTCAAATGAGCTATCAACAAGCTCCAGCTTATCAATTGATAAGCTGGTAGGGTCCTGGAAGCCCATCCCTTATTGGCTTCCCTTCCATAAAAGTTGTGGTAATTTGAATTGTAGATTTGAAAAAGATTAGCTCAACTAAGCTTTTGAGAGCTTAGTTGAGTGCTAGACTAGCTTATGTATTAAAATGACAAATTATTTAGAGCTTATTGAGATTAATCAAGAGCTTATTAAACTATTTAAGTAAAACAGAATTTAACACAAGATTAAAAACAAACTTCAAATTTTATTAATGAAAACAGATTACAAAGCTTTTAAATGAGATTACAAGGATTGAAATCAATAAGCTGAAAGTTACATTTATCTAAAAACTACATTTAATGAAAATTACACTAAACTACACTAAAAATGAACTAACTATCTCCCCCCTCTGTGAGTGATGAAGGCTAGTATTTATAGTGGCTTAATGAAGCTTCTAGGACCCCAATTTTATTAAGCGCTCCTCTTCATCTTGATCATTCATTTACAACTGAAATAGCATCTTTTATTTGAGCCTCTGGATGAGAATGTCACATGGATTGCCAGCGTGGCAATCCGTGGTTTGTTTCCCTTCTTGTGCTTCTTTTACAAAGGATTTAGTACAAAATTCCATCAGAGGTGTGTTTGTTATCATCCAACGTGTCATTCCCCTTGATAATTCTAGCCAATGAGAGCACTTGATGATGTTTTGCTCTGCCAACTCAATGCTTAGTACTCGAATCTTTTAGCCACGTAGTCAATTAGGATTTACCCTTTGTTTTTTATGCAGGGTTAATTGAGGGAGCTGATGAACATTAGAAAAACAGATTCCCGCGCCCTTTTTCTTTTATAAAAGTGTGTTTGACCCGTCCTATAGAGATGTTGACTTGGGCTTATATGAATGTAAAGGGAATTGGGCCCAGGATATGTTATTTGGGCTTGGTTAATAGGTAAATAGGTTTTTATATAAGAGATAATGACCGTTAGCCTTTATTAATAAAAGGACTAACGATGTTAGGGTTTAAGGGGGCTCATTTGGGTAATTTGATGGGTTTTGTCCTTTTGTGGTTGACCAAGAGTTGACTTTTTATTGACTTGATGACCTTTTGATAGAAAACTCCTGCCTCTTGAGCACTCATTCCGTTCCTGTGTCCGTGTTTGTCCGGTTTTGACCGTTTTCTTATGATTTTTGCAATATCCGTACCTACACATCACAAATGATAAAACAAGCAATATAGAAGCATAATTTGCACAATTTGTTCATTTTAAGGCCATTTTTTGTATAAAAATGATATGTGATTTCTCACATATCACTACCCATACTCAAAGTAGGTGAGTATGAGATGTGGGTGATAAGAATGAAGCAGTACTTCCAGGTACAAGACTATGCTCTATGGGAGATCATAGAGAATGGTAACTCATGGGTATCTGTACCACAAACAGCATAAGAGAATGGTACTTCTGTTACAAAGATGTCAGTACCTGTAACTGCTAAAGAAAAGACTAACAAGAATGATGTGAAGGCTAGAAGCTTGCTACTCATGGCTCTTCCCAATGAACATTAACTTACTTTCAGTCAGTACAGTGATGCTAAAACAATGTTTGCTGCTATCGAAACACGATTTGGAGGTAATGATGCCACTAAGAAAACACATAAGACACAGTTGAAGCAACAATATAAAAATTTTAGTGCATCAAGCACAGAGTCTCTTGACTCTATCTTTAACAGGCTCTAGAAGATTGTTAGTAGGCTTGCAATTTTGGGTGTGGTCATCACTCAAGAAGACTTAAATTCAAAAAATTTAAGAAGCTTGCCTCCTAAGTAGAATACTCATGTTGTAGTCTGGATGAATAAGGCTGATATTGAAACAATAAGCATTGATGATTTGTACAACAACTTCAAAATTGTTGAACAAGATGTAAAGAAATCTGTTGGTGCAAGTAGTGGTGCTCAAAACATAGCCTTTATGACTGCTCCAAGCACTAGCAGTACTAATGGTGTAATACTGCTAATCCTGCATATGAAGTTAGTACTGTTAGCCCTAATATTAACACTGCTTGTCCTCAAGTTAGTACTGCTAACTTCAGTGATAATAATGTGTATGCTTTCATGGTTAAGAATCTAAATGGTTCTAATCTCCTACAGCAGGACTTAGAGCAAATTCATGAAGATGATCTGGAAGCAATGGATTTGAAGTGGCAGCTCTCTCTGCTAAGTATGAGGGCAAAAAGGGAATGTAGAGCACCAAGGAACAAAAAGAGTCAGTTCAGATATCAAGACAACACTAAGAAGCAAGGAAACAATGAAGACACATCTTCAAAGGCAATGTTAGCTATAGATGGTGTCGGTTTTGACTGGAGTGATATGGCAGAAGAACAGGTTCAGACAAACATGGCTCTAATGGCATTTTCAGACTCTAAGGTATACAATGATAAAACTTGCACTAAAACTTGTCTGAAAAACTATGAAACTCTTAAGAAACAGTGTGATGATTTAATTGTTAAGCTTAATCAAACTAAATTTACATCAGCTACTTATAAAAGAGGTTTAGCAACTATAGAAGAACAACTTGTCACATATAGAAAGAATGAGGTTCTTTTTAGTGAAGAAGTTGCAGTTCTTAAAAGGGAAGTAGCTTGCAAAGACTATGAAATAAATGTGCTTAAAAGTGAGTTTGAAAAAGTTAAGCAAGCAAAAGAGGGTATTGAATTTAAAATTGAGAAATTTAATAATGCCACAAAGAGCCTAGATAAGTTGTTAGGGAGTTAGATAACTGACAAAAGTAAAAAGGGTTTGGGGTATAATGTTGTTCCTCCACCCCATCCTTTAATTTATAATGGACCTACAAAACTTGATTTGTCTTATTCTGGTCTTGATGAATTCAAAGACCCTGAATTCAAAAGTTATGGTTCTAAGGATAGTAAGCTAGAGTTTAACATTGTTTGTGATAAAAAAAATCAGATGATTCTAAGGAAAATTATGATGACTCTTTTGTAAAAGAACAAGTATCAGAAGACACAAGTAGCTTTGTTGAGTCTCCACTTAATGTTGATAAAGAAACTGTTTTTCTTTTTGATAAAAAGATAGAGTTTGTCAAACCTAAAAATCATGAAAAACCAGTTTAAAAGTCAGTTAGGTATGCAAAGATGTATAGATCACAAAGTTCTAGGGGGAATCAAATAAAATGGAATGTACAGAAGTCCAATCAACTAGGAAGTGATTTTGTGATGTATAACAAAGCTTGCTTTATTTGTGGGAGTTTTGACCATGTGCAGATTAACTGTAATTACCATCAAAAGGAAATGATGATATCTAGGAATAATTACAATAGGGTGGATTATGACTATTATGCCAAAACCACACACCCTAGTGTACACAGGAATATGACTCCAAGAGCAGTTTTGTTAAAAACTAGCCTCACACCACTTAATACTGTTAGGCCTGTTAATACTGCTCACCCTAAACCAGCAGTTCATAGTGCTAAATCTGTAACATTTCTCATTTTCATGTCATTGTACGACTCTATTAATGATCACTATTTATTTTAGTCTGATACACGTTTACTTTTAATTTAACTTTTAAGTTAAATCGCGTAGACTAGAAATAATCAATTAATGTAAACGGTCATCAAATAAATTAAGGTTTGCATCCACCAAGTAATAAATAATTATTATGAAGATAATTATCAACTTTAGGTATTTTATTTTTATTGGTCACGTAAAAGGTCTACGTTTCGCAATAAAATACATTTGGGCACACCCCGGAAATACCTAGACTTACCTAGACTCAAACCAATACCCACTTTTAAAACCTTAACACAAAAATTAAATAAATTTTGTGTACAAAGG
>BQNB010033105.1:0-52614 GCA_026074375.1 Tanacetum coccineum | reverse complement strand
TGCTGGAGATTATATTTTTATAAAGTTGTTTGGCGAATTAGTTAGAGCTAAAGTTTATTAATGTAAAATCGCATAAAAATACATCAAGCTAAATATATTTACAGCTTTTGCTTTATAATCCGTTATATTTTGAAAGGTATTTAAGTAATTTAATTGACTATAAGTCTTCATAAGCCTGTTTTAATTGGCTTGGCTTATGGAGGCTTATGGCTTATAAAAGGTTCCATAAACCTATGTGATAAACAAAGTTTAATTTATAAGATAGTAACTTATTTTAGCAGCTCAATCCCCTAAAAGCCTCGTCCCAAACATAGCCAGTGTGAGATAGTTAGAATTGCTCATAAAAAAATACTATGTAGATTCGAGCCGAGCTTGAAGTATATAATAAATAAATCAATGGTAACCTTGATTAATGTGATTAGTAGTATTATTTTAATACTTATAAATTACCTATAAGTTATAATCGAGTCACTCCCAAAACTGTTGATTTATTAATATTGTTAGGAATTTGGAAATAAGGCTCACTCAACTAGAGTTTTGAGCTTCTGAGTTTTATAATCATGTCAAGCTCAAGCTTAGCTTTATATTTTGTCCACATATATAAGGATATACCTACACATCCTCGGAGGTCTTTCGGGAAGCAGTCGCGTTTCGTTACCCTCACGGATGTCTAGTTCCTACCTCCCCGTACCCTGCTTCGACAGGATTGGCTTTGGGTATTATTGCTGTCAAGTTCAAGCTTAGCAGTGTGTCAACTCAGCTGCACCTTTATTTGGGGGGTTTAAAGTAGTATTTCGATTTATGCTTTTTTTATTCTCTGCGAGTTTCTTTTAGAACCAACAGTATGTTGCATAAATCGGAAAACTATTTATATTATGCTGCTTAAATTTTAAAAAAGGTACGGAGAATAAATGAGAACACTTGTGAAAGTATCATGGCTATTACACACCATTAAACAACTAAAATTGCAGGTTGGAATGTGCAGTTTAAAACATGGTGTTTACTGTTTAGGCTATCTGCGGTTCACTATGAAATACCTTTAAGCTATTTGCGTGTCAAAACAGACAAATACCTAATAAAGAAAATGTGACAGTAGACACCAAAACTTTGTTTTCTTTACATGAGGGTGAAGTATTAGCTCATGACTCATGAGTGTGATGTTTTATAGGTCAATTAGTTTACAAGAAGCTCAAGGAGAGGTCAAGCGAGTATATTGCAAGAGGTCTTGTTAGAAGTGAGGAGAGCAAATCCAAAATTGGTGGAGCAGATGACGTTTTCATTGGAGATATCACAAAACCCGAAACTCTTGCTCCTGCTATTGAAGGCATAGATGCTCTTGTGATTCTCACAAGTGCAGTTCCGAAAATGAAACCTTGGGATTTGTTCGATCCAACTAACGGCGGAAGGCCGGAAATTCTATATCGAAGATGGATCATAAACCCTGAACAAGTACAAACTAAGCTTCCTACAACCGATTTTCCTTTCATTATCAATTATTGATTCCCTATTATTAAATTTATATTATCAACTGTAATTGAAACCATGTTTAGGTTTACTGGAAGGACAGAAAAGTCAATAGATGCTGTAAGGATACTCATTATATAAGTTTATTTTCTGTATACCGGCCGAATTGTTTATTTTATATTGGTATGTGCAGCTAAAGCTGCCGGAGTGAAGCAAATTGTTCTGGTCGGTTCCATGGGTGGGACAAATATTAACCATCCTTTAAACAGCTTAGGAAACGGGAATATACTGGTTCGTATAGATGTTTCTTAACCAGACACTTGTGCTTCCGTTTTCTGGTTTTATGTGTGATATTGTCCGAATAAATTTGCTTAAACTTTCTAAGAGTATTATACGAAAAGTTGGTTCTTTAAAAGCGTGTGTATGTGATTGTTGGTGCAGGTTTGGAAGAGAAAGGCTGAACAGTATCTAGCAGACTCCAGCATTCCATACACCATTATCAGGTTAGACTCTTTCAGATATGAATCTGATAAAGAACATACTTCCAAAATTCGTAATCTTTTTTACCACGTGGGCAGAAGGCTATTCGTTGTCGCCCTTTAGGCTTTAGGTCTTGCTGTTATTTGTAATGTATACTTGCTGTTATTTGTACGGACCATACATGAGTCTTCTAAACTTGCATCATTGTGCGTGCTTATGCACATAGTTCTTTCTTGCCCATGCTTCTTAACACTTGCACCATCCCTTGATACCTAAATTCTGGAAAAATCAGTACCATATGATATATTTGATTTCTTTTCTGCACAAATACTAATTGGAAATAGTATCTGGCAAACATTACTTAAAAATAACGTGGACTTGATCTTCATAGCTATGCACTTTGACTGTGCATATACTCTGCTCACAATGCTCAATTTCTGCAATCAGTGAAACTGATATTTATTCCTATTTTTTATCGTAATTAAATACTATTTTTATACTTAAGGCAATTTTAAAAACACTCTTTAGTCTTTACAGTGATTAATCATCAATCGTGCTTCCTTAGGACCATAATTCTTTTTGCACTCATTCGTCCCGTTCCTTCGTTCTTGAATAGAATAGCTCGATGTTAGGAGTTCTTGGTTAGAAAGGTTTAAAGCAGCAGGGGATTCTAAAAGCCTCCCATGGTGCTGTACAACCGTGAACACAAAGACTTTCAACTACCCACCCTGGAATCAACCTTTCTGATCAGAAATACACCAACTCAATCTACTTACATATTTATTCCGATCTATTAACTGTAATACCAGGTCTTTTTCTACTGTCTAATTAATTCATAGCTACGTAAATTGCATCCAATTCAGCGTTCAACACCAATGATTATCCCATGTTTTTGATAGCACACAATGAATCTTTTCTTCATCATCTCTCAATCATTCGGCTGCTAATCTGTTGCTACTAAGCCTCTCTACATCTCATCATATTAATTTCCTCACATCGGCTCTAGTATTATATTTTGTTCAACACATTTTAACAGTGCTTTAATTCAATACTGCCAAAATTGCCTTCTAACGAGGCTTACAAAGGACAGCAGCCTAAGAGAAACCTCCTCGCATATTATTATCAGCTATTAGTTATTGAGGCAACAAAATAAAAACGGAAAACAAATTATATATAGACAGTTTAATAGAAGCAGTTAATTGGTTATTTGGCACTCAGAAAACACATTACTCAAAAGTGTTGTTAATTCCTTGACCATGTATCAAAGTATATATCAATTGTGATTTTGTGAATACCATAAAGACAACAGAAAAGGGGGACAGCAATATTTTACACTAGAAGAGTAGCTAACAATTTTAAACAAAGAATGTCACACATGATGGTTAAAGTCCGTAACATGTTTTCTGTCATGTGATATGAATTTCAACTTTGAAATGATGGCAATGATATGCAGGGCGGGGGTTTTGCAAATGACAAGGACGGGTGGTATCAGAATTGCTAATCGGAAAAGATGATGAGACTTCTTCAAAACCGAAAACAAAACTGTTGCCAAGAGCAGTGTCCGCTAAGTTTGTATTCGGTATAATCCATCTTCTCTGCAAAACATAAAGTTTAAAGCTACTTTTTTCAAATATAAAACTAATATATGCACTTCACCCTTAGCACTGAAAATTGAGAGTGCAGGCGAAATTCAAGGCATTAGATCTTGCCTCCAAACCTAGGGAACCGGAAGCAACCAAGATTTCAAGACCAATTTTTTATCAGTCACAACTCGGTTTTGAGGTACAACATCTTTATTAATTATGTTCCATTAAGGGACATATCAATAAACACTATAAGCATTCCCAGATATGGATGAGTTGTAATAATTTCGGATATTTTCAAATCTAGCTGAAATACATGTTCCGTATTAGGATGTATTCTGTATTTGTGTATTAGTATATGTCCTTGCTTTATCTGTGTGCTTCGTTATGCACTATTAACACAGCTTGCTCACTGTAGCATTTGGTTTGGCCTATACTAATATAGATCTGTATCTTAACGTCTCCATGGACAGCTTGATTAATGCTCTCGTGCATGCTTTCCTGTCAATACACACAAACAGTTAACTAAGCCCAAGTAGAGGTGCGAGTCAGACACTTGTTGGATAACAAGTCAAACAGTGCGAGTCCCGTTGGGTCACATCTTAAAAAACAGGTCGAGCCGGGTTATTGTATTAACACTTTTTTGGAGTTTTAATAACTTTGCTCTTCTTAGCAAAAAAACACAACCCCCATATATAACGGGGTTTTAAACACTTTCAACACTTTAGCGATCCATCTAAACTGTGCAATCCTTCTAGCCGAAGTTTTAAATTCACTCATTGACCCAGTGGCCTGTTTTACAAAGCAAACCCAAAAATTTTACTCATTTGACCCAGTGCTGTTTACAAAGCAAACCCATATCAACCCAATTGTAAATTCATAAGTAAGAAGTCAAAACTACTACATCTACAGAAGAGTATCCACTAAAGATTCTGTTTGGAACATACCATGATACTAGAAGTGGCTCTGCTGAAAAGTATGAAGCTGCGTCTCCTGCTAACTTTGTTGTTCTTAGTCCTGGATTCAAGAGTATTTAGAAGGTCATCAAATGACATGTACGATGAACAGCTCCCACTACTGCCACCACCTTTGCTGCTGAATTCCTGGAAACTATCCCAACTCCATGAACTAGACTTTGGTGATGATATCTTCTTACGCATGGATTTACTCCATGGCATCTTAATCATGCACTTACTTTTAGCAACCATCCTATCTGGTGAGCACCAAGAGTAAATACCTCCAGAAGGTCCACGTAACACAGTTGTGGGTGACGTTGCAGAATTGAACATTCTTGGAGGGAGATCTAAAGACCTGATAGATTTGAACTCTAGTGGTGGCGGATCATTGACCGTAGGGGTGGTGGATCTTGGTCTTCCGGGCGCCACCTCCACTGGAATGGTTGGTAGCAATAGTTGATGTGGGTGAACTAGACCCACCAATGAAGGTCAGGTCTTTAAAAACGTTGCGAAAGCAATAAATGACTTGGGGGTTGTTTAGTGTTCGGCTCTTCCATTCTTCTAACAAATCGTGTTCATACTTTATTCAAACCATACATATTCCTGTATATATATGGTTATTTGAGGTGAGGTGAAATGTACATGAGAAGAAAAAGTGCAAGTTCATTGTTTTTGCAGGCCTAGTTGAAATGTCAAAATTACCCTTAAACTTTGCTAGTGTAGTTGCTTACAATGACCAGGTAATTCTTTGTGTTGCTAGCAGCATCTTTTAAACGGCTTGTAGCCATAATCTAGGACATATGTTTGGAGTCATGGAAGAAGCAAGAGATGCTTTTTACAAGCACTTCCATCCGAATGCGCTATTTTGGTTCCATCTCTTCAATGCCCTGAACTCAAAATATTTTAACAGTGCACTCTATATATATATATAATATATATATATATATATATATATATATATATATATATATATATAATAAATATATATATATATATATATTTGCCGTCAGCTAATGAGAAGTTAATAGATAAATTGCCACTTCTAGTCATTGTTTTACTAATAACATTTATCTTTAGAAACCTGTTGCGAAACCTTAGCTTTGAAGGTGGATGATGTGCCAACAATAGGGCCATTTCACAATTTTGCATCCAAGGCTATTCTCATGCTGTATAATGTTACAAATGGCGTTTTTCTCCCAAAAACTCAGCACGACTGCCTGAAACAATCATACGAAGCTACGTGTTTTGCGCGTCCTGAGCCGTCATGACCAGCCAGATGGTCCCAGAAAACGTGACGCGACGATGCCAAAACCATACCGGGCCTCGCGTTTTCGTGATTTTTTGCGTTGTCCCCCTTTTTTCCTTCTTTTTTTCTCTTTTTTCTAACACAATAGCACCATCTGATACGAGGGAGGGGTGTTTTTGGTGTTGTGAGGGATTATGGTGTTATAGGAAAAAGCGATGATATGACTAACATTTTTCCTCATGCACGAGCACGATGGCTTAACGGTACATTGTGCTCTTATGAAGTGTGAATAATATAATATGCAAAGTTGTAAACACTAAAACTTGTAGATTGTGGAACATTGTGCAAAATATGTAAAATGTAAAGAAACATTGTCGGATTGTTGAATTTGATTGTATCTTATTTTTTCATTCTGCAACCGAGTATATTTTAGGGTGTGAGAGGTGTGCTATTGCAGAGAGCCTCAAAATATATATCTTTTTGTATATTTTAGGGCCTCAAAATATATCTCTTTGTATATTTTGAGGCCTCAAAATTTGATTCCAAGATCAAAATGTTAATGATATATAAAACTATATCGTAAATATTTGTTAAACTCTACTTTAAGTGGCATAGAGTAATGAAAAAATCATAAAATAAACTAGAACTAGATGCTTACAATATATTTTCATCGTGATGTTTAGTTATTTTATAAACTTTCGCACGCAGCCTCCGCTAGCTCAACTACGGAATTGGCGAGTATGTTTGACAAAACTAGCTGAATCTAAAGGCGGAATTAAAATAGCAGATGAAGCCGAAAGGAAGCTTTTTGTTATAAGCTACTCAAGGTAGCGTTTGATTTTTTGATCTTATAGATCATATTTCTAGAAGCTCTCAAAATATTTGTCATACAAACAAAGCTTATTTACAAAGAAGCTTGTTTTTATTAGCTTAAACTTTCATAAACTTGCGTGCCAAACACGTCCTTTGTGTTCGCGGTTGAGCCGTGTTCTAAGTTTAAACATATTTTACACCCTTTACAAACAACAAAAACAAAAACAAGACTCAACATCGACACCATTTTGGGCTCATCGTACATTTCGTGTTCGAATCTTCTCGTGTTCACAAGTCCAAATTTATTGTTTTGGTTGAAATGACAACCGTTTTCACATTGTACGTGTCTTATTATTATAATTACACATTTGTGGACAAATCATGTCGTTTATTGACAGTGGCACGTGCCTTAACAGTAACCGGGTTTGTTTCCTCTCATTTTGGGGCCAGCCCCGATTTTAGTTTTTTTTTTTTTAATTTTGAGTTTTTGTTTTTGTTTTTTTAATTTGTATGTCCTTAAAATAGAAGGGGAAAAAAATAATATTACAAAAGTTTCTGATTATTTCAGATTAAAAAAAATTTCCACGCGGGGAAACGATCTTGCGTTTACCTAAAATAAACTTTAAAATAATTCAATATGGTTCACAAATAAACTGGTCAACAACTCCCAAATTATATTTAAAAAAAAAATCAACCATATAGCAAAAAAAAAAACATCACTTTTAAACATGAGGCCAACACAAATACAATAAGCAGTATAAAAGAAAAATATATTATCTAATATACACATTTGTAGACAAGATCAATCTAATTCACTAAATATTCGCATAAAAGATGTGGCCAAATCGGACCCAAAGTTAAAAAAAAAAAATAACAAATAACGGTCCCATAACTTTTAACTATTTACGATTTTCTTACACAAAATTCCAGTAAATAACATTATCAAAAAAACACGTTCAAGTTTTTATTGTTCACAACTTTTTTACATTCATCGGCTCAAAAACAAAATATCGAACCGTCCCAAAAAAAGAAAATATTCGGGAAAAAATTAACCCGTCCCAACGCAAAAAAAAAATTCCCGAATCGTACAAAAAAAAGAAATATCCGGGAAAAAATTAGCAAAAAAAAAACCCAAAAATAGCCTAAAATCTGGCCCAAAGTAAAAAAAATACAAAACGGACCCTCACCTTTTAACTATTTACGATTTTCTTACACAAAAATTCTCGTAAAAAAATTTACAAAACCGTCCCAAAAAAAGAAAATATTCGGGAAAAAATTAGTCCGTCCCAACGCAAATTTTTTTTCCCCGAATCATACAAAAAAAGAAAATATTAAAAATTAGCCCCGCCATAACGCATCGCCTAAAAAAAACCTCCCGAAACGTAAAAAAAATGAAAAAAATTAGCCCCGCCGCAACGCGCGGGTTCTTTTGCTTGTTATACACATGGGTTGATATCGATTAATGAGTTATATAACAATAGTTTGTAGCCTTATGTAGATAGATAATTAAGTACCACCTATTAATATTGGCTACACATTAAGCTCTTAAATCCTAGGAAAAAGATCCTCTCATGTTCAAATGAACATGAGAGGTAATGTTGTGCCTTATAAGATTGTACATTTAAAATTAGTTATCCTTTTTAAATCCTATTAGGTCATTCAGCTTTTATATAAGAGGTTTTTCTACAAGTTAAAGTGAGTCTCACAGTTTGTGTGTACACCCTTAATTGACCAACAGTATTGTTGTGATATTTTATATCAAGCTTCATAATTAATCCGTGAATTATGTTATATGAAGGATTGGGGATCTTCTCTGTTCAAAATGAACTTATGGAGTGTAATGTTGTGATTATGGGGAGTGTGGATTTGAAATAAAATAAATAAATGTTTTGCATTGATTGGCCAAATTTTTTATTTTACTCAAATTAAAATTTAACATTACCCTCTCATGTTCATTTTGAACATGAGAGGATCCTTATCCTATATTAAGATGGTATTGTTGTAGTGTATGTTTTCTAATCATATTTAAAGCTTAATCATTGTTAAAAGTTAAAACAGGAAAATAAAAAGGATAAGATCCTTTAAAGTTCATTTGAACTTTAGAGGTAAAGTTTCCTCACAAAGGTAACAACGGGACCTACTGCGGGACTCATTTTTCTTTTTCTTTGTGAGAAAATTACCTCTAAAGTTCAAATGAACCTTAAAGGATTTCGATCCAAATAAAAAAGCAAATAATTATGAGATGGATCAACTAGAGTTAGATTTGAACCATAACACAAATCTATGTAAATACATATTTAGGTGTAAATGTGTAATTATATTATTTTAGCACTATATGGGATGAGGTCATCAAGGCGTCATGGACGATCTTAAGTGCCCTGTAAATGCAATTACTACTTGTCGCTGTTGAAGACTATAAATAGTAACTGGGACTTTATTATTGAAAACTTGGATGGACTTTGTCGACCCGGGTCGACCGGTTTGCGAAAACAAGCTTCTATGCGGGGGATTTACTCAATTGTGGCATATGTTTATTAAATTGATACAGTAATTCTGAGAGTCGTGTAAAAACACTTTCAGATTGACAGTATTTCGATGGTTCATATCGAAATCTTAAATCGGATAAAACTCAGAGTATGAAACGTAAATTGTTGTTTTGATGTTATGAAGATAATCAGACCAGAAATTGTGATGATTATTTAACCAACAAAACTGATTGTTCGGTCTATAACTGCCATTAGCAGTTACTAACTGTCAAATCGGTTAAATAAAAGGGGCCAAAAAAACAAGTCCATATCCGGGAATTTTATTTCCAAGTGCATTTTTTAACATAACACTTTAAATTAAATTGGCTGCCGTCCCCTTGACCCTGCTACCAGGGGCGCGCTACCCCCCGGACCCGTCATACGGGGCTCTAAGACACGATTGATTAATCCATAATAACGCCCATACAAGTTGCCTTAAGCACATACCCCGACTTGTTTAAACATTTATCATGATTAACACCATGGGCAACCAAGTCATTCATTAACACTTAAATAATATTTGTGTGACGCAAAATCACAAAGAATATCTACAGAAGACTTGGATGACCATTTATGCGCTAAGGTGATGCCTTATTGTGGCAATGCTATATATTAGATAGCTAACTAAATGATATAGAGAATACAACAACGACGACGACAACGATACCCAATTCCGCCAGGCAGGGTATGGGGAGGTGAAATGTACACAGGCATACCACTTAGCCTTAACGGGAGGGAGGAGGAGGGAGCGCCTTATTTTTTTTGTTTTTTTTTATTTTTTATTTTTTTTCCAGTTCATTAATAAAGGTATCGAAAGAAGAAAGATAAAAGGTGAGGAACAAGAACACAAAGGCAAGTAAAAAGCAAGGGGAACAAAAGGAAAGAAATAGGCACATTACAATCAAGACGAAGCAAAAATAGCAAGCAACATGAGGTACAAAGGCCTCAAGCATCAAACGAAATAACGGAGCAGGCAAAACACGACAAGCAAACAGGCGATACAAACAAAGATGCTAGCGAACCGTTCGGGGCAAAAAGAGCCAAAAAGGCACATACAGACACAAAGAACCTGTTACAACACCACAAAGGCGAGGCAAACTCGCTAAAAAGAAGGCATAGAGGCTCCTAACAAAATAAAACATCACCTGACGAGAGGCCAAACACGCGATAACACACTAATAGCAAAAACAAGCAAAAGGAAAAGGGGCGCTAGGTGATATAACAGGGCCTCAGATGACATACTAATAAAAGGCAATAGCCACAACGAAGGCTCAAAAGTTTAGAGCAGCATACGACACACGGAAGCAGGCAAGCAAGGAAAAGGGCAGACAAACAGGATAACAAATAATAAGGCATTACAGAGAGCAAAAAGCACCCATAGAGGGCAAGGGGAAGATAAATAAAACTACTTATAGCGGGGACAAGATAAGCTTAGAAGAGCGAAGGCCCAACCAGAAGTGAACCAGCAGAGAGCAACAGCAAACGGGCAAGCAAAACAAGGCAGCACACAAGCTCCGAAACAAGCAAAAGAAAAGGGAAGCAACGAACACCACAAGGCCAAAGAAGACGAGGCAAAGGCAAACCAAACCCAACCAAACCCTCGAAGCCCTCCATCGAACCTCCTAATCTAATACTAGCCCACCTCTCTAACCTATCCGAGTCTAACACGCAAAAGCCAAACAAAAAGAGAAGAAAAGACACAAGACAAGCAAACCACTCGCAAGCAAAGCCTAAAAACATAACAAAGACAACAAAAAAGGCAAGGAAAAGGGCACAACAGAACCCAAATGGGAACCAGCTACCCTCCTAGACTAGTCCTAGCCCTCTACTCATTCCTATCAGAGGTCATGTCCTCGGACAAGAGTAGCTCCTTCATGTCAAGCTTTACTCTATCCTCCCACCTAAGTTTCGGTCTACCCCTTCTCCTCATGCCGTCGATAACCAAAGCTTCTACTCTCCTAACTGGTGCTGACTGTGGTCTTCTCCTGACATGCCCGAACCACCTCAACCGTCCTTCCCTCATCTTGTTGATGATAGTCTCCACTTCAAGCTCCGCTCTATACACTCCATTAGGGATCATGTCAAGCATTGTTTTACCACAGGTCCACCTTAGCATCCTCAACTCCGCAACTTTCATCCTATTAGCTAGAGCTTTTGTAATAGGCCAACACTCTGACCCATACAACATAGCAGGCCTAATTGCCGCTCTATAGAATTTCCCTTTCAGCTTGAGAGGGACATTTCTATCACAAATAACTCTTGTTGCCGCCCTCCACTTCAGCCATGCTGCTTTAATGCGGTGAGCAACATCTTCGTCAATCTTCCCGGATTTATGCAGCATTGATCCGAGATATCTAAAAGACTCCTTAGGTTGTAAGATCTTGTCTCCAATACATATTTCCACTTCTTCGTTATGGGCGATCTCACTGTTACTGAAGTCACATTTTAGATATTCTGTCTTCTCTCGGCTGACCCTAAGGCCGTTTACTTCTAGTGCTTCCCTCCAATTCTCAAGTCTGTCGTTTAACCCTTTCGCCGATTCTGAGACAAGCAATTGATGACCGAGATATATCAAAGTACTCCTTAGGTTGTTAATGATCTTGTCTCGAAACATATTTCCACTCTTCGTTATAGAGGCATACTCATCTGTTACTGAAGTCTACATATTAGTATATATCTGTTCTTCCCCATCTTCGGCATGATCCCTAGGCCTTTACACTCTAGTGCTATCCCTCACAATAGTACTCAAATGGTCTGTCGGTTTAAAAACCTTTGGCCACGCCGATTTCTGATTACAAGCATAATATCAGACAGGCCGAAAATCATGCAACCATGTGGATGTCCTCATAGGATCGCCTTCCTGATAAACTACATTCACAAGATTCAAGATGAATAATTTGGGCTATTGAATTATCCCCCATGATAGTTAGCCGCAGTCAGCATCCATCCCAGCCATCGCCATCTCAACCAACTGAGATAAACTCTGTGTTTCCAATTGAGGTTATCCGAAACCGCGGTACTACTTTATCACACCTGTAGTACATATTCTTCGCCTAATTAACCTTAATGTATCCTCCTATGATGCTCCTTTGTCAATGTTAAAGGGTCTATCTTCACAAATTCGAGAGTCATGATGGTTACACGTATCCATGCGGCCTTCTCTAGATCTATGAAGAGCTCATTAATTGCTACGTGTCTCTTTGTCTTTCTCATATACTTCTCGTCATAAGGCATATCTATTCTAATAACAGAGTGTAATTGCCTCGATTGAAGATCAGTCGGAGCATAAAACCGGAATGGATCTCGACACCAGAGGTTCTCGTGATCTTCCTCTTTCGCAACATTCTCTAATCACCTCTCTCTGCCATATGCTTTCATGGTTGAGCTAAGGAGCTTGATACCCACCACAAAGTTGTGCTAGCACCTTGCGCCACCGTTTGTTTTTTAAAAAGATAGGGATGACGTAACATGATGTCTCCCACACATCAAGCATACTTCAGCTGCTTAGTGAAGATCTTGTTAAGGGAAGGGAATATTAAGAAGGCCTACACACAATAATTTAATATGCCCTAAGCCTATGCTTACCTCTCAGCCACCCTAAGGTAGTTCTTCTCGCCAAAGGAGAGAGGAGGCTTCTATGGGATATTGGTCTGGCCACGGTAATATTTATTATTTTGCTTATATCTCGCGCCATACTTCATACTGACATTCACTTTGTCACGTTTCCGTCTGACTAAATCCTCGAGTTATAGCAGTCGATAAGGGCGTCAAGTGTGTTTTGGCTCCAACAACTCACTTCGTGACCCTCTAAGGGTTCTGTGATTCTCATCCGTGTTGAATAATGCAGTGAAAAAGTTCATTCTCCCCATTTTATTTGCTTGATCATCTTCTCATCGTACGTGTACGACCTACCTTCTATCCTTTAATAGAATCAATAACATGTCTCGCCAATAATCCATTCTCATTGTCGGGCTTTTTGCAATTCTCTCGAAAGTATTTTCATTGCTTCCCTCTTTGGAGTCCGCAGTTTCTGGTTACAATCGCTCATACAAAGCCTTCTCTTTCGCCGTAGGCTTACGTCTTTTTTATGCTCTCGTGCGGCTTAGGACAAGAAATTGAATCATCTATCTCATATCGGCGAATCGCCTGCGCCGCCAAATCAAGAGAAAATAAAAAAAAAAAAGCGAATAAGCGGAAATAATAATTGCGGTAACTCGCCAAACAACTGCGAGATTATCACTTTCCTGGGCACAAGGAAAGTAGCTGCACCTAAAACCTATTAGCTTGCTTCTCTGATCCCGTCTACTAGATTGGATTGGAGCAATCGCTCTTCACACAGACTGCACATCAAGATTCCCTACAAAAAGGAATAAAAGTCCGTAATGTGTTCCTGGTTCCGAGGTACATGCTCACAAAGGCCTAACGCAAGTAGAATCCTTATTGTTGGGCAAAATCTCTGATATACATAGGGCAAGGAAATTCCACAATATAATTTCGGTCTAGGTCTAGCAGATATGGCCATCAAATTTGTGCTGATACAACCCGAAAAAGGCGAGCTAAAACTACACCTCTTATTATATAATAAATATAATTAAAAGATAATAAAATAAAATATATAAAGATATAAGAGTCTAAAAACAAACTAAAAAAAACCGAGTGATGTAGTATAGAATTATCCTAAGGTACAATTGTTATTATCCGCAAATGACGAGGCTTAGGTGTTTGTAGAATCCGATACTCAGTCGATAAGAATTGGAGTTGTGATGAATGGAGTAATGGATAAATTGAGAGAGGTGTTTGTAGAAAGCTAAGTTAATCGAATAACATGCAAAAACGAATGAAGCCCCCCCCCCCACCTACCAAAATCCCTCAACCTCAACCCCCCAACCACACACTACCCACCTGGCCCGCCCCAACCCTGTTCACACACTCTAACAAAATTTGCCACACAACCCCCCAACCCCCTCCCAAACACCTCACACCACTCACACGCCATACACCACCCTCGTCCGAAACCCAACCCCTCCCACACACTACCCACTCCCACCCCCCGTTACAGTACTAAAATCTCCTCCCCTTCCCCCTTGTGACCAAGACCGCCCCCATGTACCCTATCCCCCGAACAATACCCCCACCACCGAAAGGCCATGCAATCTCTCTCTCCTACCCCCTTCCCCACAAAACACAAAAATCCAACCGAACAAAATACAAAAAAAAATTTTTATCCTTCCCTAAAACCCCAAGCGCCCACTCAAAAAATTTTGAACAAATTAGAATAATTTTAGAAAGAAAATAAAAGCATTTAACTAAATTAACAATAAAAAAAAATTACAAACTATTTTTAACGATACATTAAACAAAATTAACCAAAATACTTGAACCTACACAACTAACGGCAAAGAAAAAAAAATAAGACCAAAAACACCGCGAAAGTAGCCTAAATGAAACTATACTCAAAATAAGCTGAATAGAGTAGCTTAAAAAAATAACAAAAAGGGGGGCTAAAACTCCCTTAAATATCAATGTGCCACAAGGGTCCAAACAGAAAAGAACGCCAATGGGCAACTAGTCGGTAAGGGAGTATTAGTTATAATGAAGAGGTGTAAAGTGAGGGTGAGACGCCGGAATATTACTTTTCTTATTTGATTATTATTTTTTTTATTGATTTTTGTTCTTATTTTTTTTCTAGTTCCGAGTCTTTCATACTCACCACCGGTTTCCCAGGCACTTATCGATCCTCTTTTTTTAGAAAAACTTTTTACACACATAACTTATTATAAGCAAGGGCCTTGAGGCTTATCACTTTTATTACGGATTAAGCTAACTGACTTTAGTTTTAGTCTACAGCGTAAACACAATCGCACGAACAAAGAGTGGCTTATTATATGGCATTATAGCTTATAAAATTGAGTGGCTTAAAAAAAATAAAATGCCCATATGGGTGAGCTTTTTAATTTTTATTAATAATCCATACGAACCTCCTGGTGACTCTTATGAACAATTACTTCCAAATAAAAGGAAAGACGTGACGCAAGCACTAAAACAGTAAGCCGACATACTTCGTCATAATGAACATTAGGAACAAAAAATAAGAAGCCAATGAAATAGCCCAATAAGCCAGATAAATTGGTCTTCAAACACTCATTCAGATTCTAACAACCAGACTTATGACTCATTTTCAAGTTAGAGATATAAATAATGGTCTACAGATAACACCACCTCACAAAAATGTGTGCTTTTTGATATGGACATAAAAACACCAATACGCAACAAGATACGTTCCTCGAACTCACCACCCCACCATTCCACACCAGTCACCTACAAATGCAAGAATCTAAATGCAAAACACTCACCACCAAACACAACTCCCCAAAAGCACCCACCCGCTCCATAACCTTCCTTCATCACCACCCAAACCCCACCTCCTCCACCAACTTCCACCAAAACCCCCCCTCCGCTTCTAGCTAACCCAAACCTTTCACTCCACGCGTCTCCCGACACCCTGCAAACCCCCCCCCCCCGCACACTGTCAACTAAAACCCCGATCGAACAAGGCAATAATAACCCCTCCCCGCCCTTCAATACTACATCTTTTCCCACCCAACCACCTCGACTCACCCCGATTTAAATCACTCAAATCACCGCTCGTCCACCCCGTTCCCCATCCCCCCCCCATTTTTCGAACCCCACCAATCCCCCCGCAATCCACCCTCATACCCCACCTCAACCCCTTCCCCTACTTCATTACCCCCCTAACCTCTCCTTATCAATATCCTCTAGTCGAAGTCCGCAACCCCCAACTCCAAACAAGCCCGCCCCCCCCTAACCCCCTTCATTAAATAATTAAATATCCCCCTATTCAAACAAACAATACCAACCTCGCATCCCCCCCCACAAATTCCATAAAACCTCCCCATCCACCAACCCCCCCAAAACCTCCCAATCAACGAACCCCCCCCCATACCTCCCTACAAGAGTCCCACTCCACCAGCAAAGCATACAAGAATCAAAACCGCCCACCGCACTCAAAGTCTACACAAACCCCACCTCCCCGAAATACACCCTCTTCCTCCACAACTCCTCCGCCCAATCCCCACCCCCCAATAAAACGTTGGTCCGCCAAGACACTCAAAATCCCCTCCCTACACCCCCCTCTCAACCAACCCAACCGTCCACCACTAAATCCCCGTAAGCCGCCCCCCCACACTCCTCTCATACGCAAAAATGTCCGCCCCTATAGGGCTTAACCCAAACACCCCATTAAAAATTAAAAAAACGGATAATTTAACCTATAAAAAATGGTAGTTTAGGAGGTCAGCAAAATTTAAAAAAATAAAAAAAAACCCGCTATCCCTACAACCCCACCGACATGAACAATGCCCACCACACCCCCCCCTTCTAATATCAATACCCCACTTCACCCCCAATCACCCCCCCCTACCCCCCCTTACCCCCCCCCACTTCCCCACCTCCACCTTCCCACCCAAACTCCTCCCCACCCTCAATCAACCCTACCCAAAACCGCCCCCCAAACCCCACTCCTTACATCCCAAATCTCCAATCACAAACCATTCAACAGACCCCCCATCAAACGCAAAAACCTACCTCATATCAACTTCACAAAGCTATTACTAAGCAACTACCTCCCATGAGGTCCATCCCAATGTTCCGCAGTAATGCAATCATCCTTAATCTTAATCTACGTACATTAACTTTTTTTCTATTGAATATTTTCTTAAATTTTTGTATCAAAGTCTTTAAAAAACATATTGAACCCTTTGCAAAAATAAAACCTCCAGACACATTAAAAAGAAACCCCTCCCTCCCCACCCCATACTTCCCTCCCATTTCACCTCCCCCATCCAAAAACCCAACCCCCCTACTCTACTCCACGACCAAACCTAAGACCTGCTACCCATCCCCCATCCCTACATATTCAACCCCCCACACCCATAACCTATATCCCCCCACCCTCCTCTATGCCCTCCACAGTACAAACCCCCGGGCACCCCGTCAAACAAACTTCCCCCACACCCTCACGGTAATGTGCACTTTAGACCTTTCTCTACAGATTATAAAAGGCTTATATAAGAACTTAGAAGTGAGCTTAAAGGAAACAAAAGCTTGGAACAGAATTTAAGAGGTAAACTGAATTTTCATTAAAAAAAGTACAAGTACATAAAAGTTTAAATGAGTTACACTATTAAAGACTAAACTGAATTCTAAAAAACAAACTAAAAACTACTCCTTGCCACAATGGCTTACAAAAGCTTTATATAGGAAAATAAGCTAGGGTTTGGTCTTGTCTTCTTATCTTCACTGGTGTGCTTCTTTGTAGACACAAAACAGCTCTTTGTGCTTGTTGTGAGTGTGTAAACTCAAAGCAATCCTAGCCCTTGGTCTTTGCTTGCTCACCAATCCGAATTATAACAACCATTGATCGGATTGAGGGATTTTAGATTGCCAACGTGGACAAGGACCATGTGGGGTGTGGGGTTTGTGATTGTGAAGGGTTTGGAGGAATGTGGGGAAGTCAACGAGCTTGAAAGGGACAGGAGGGGGGAGTTATAAGTTTGGCGGGAAATCTTTGGGAAGATGTACAGTGTTTCAAAAACGGGGGTGAGGGTTTGGTTGTTTGACACAAATAGCCCCTCAAGGGTTATTTCTCTTTTTCAAATTTCGTCCTTGTGTGTAAATAGTTTGGGGATTTGGCAGAAACACCCCCCCAAGAGTTATATAGGGTATTGCAAGTTAAGTCCTTTTGGGTTATAGCTTTGGAGTCTTGGCAGAATTGGCCCTTGTGGTTAATACTTTGGGAAAATGGCAACATGAGTCCCTTACAAGTATTGTCTTCATTTCTTTCATTAAATAAGTTAGGGACTTGGCAATTTTGGCCCCTAAACTTAATTTTCTTCACTTTTTGACTTTGGATTTGTCGGGGTTGACTTTGGTTGACTTTTTCACACTTGGGCTTTGTCTTGACTTTGTCTTTTCCACGCTTTTCCATTCCGTGTCCGGTTTTGTCGTTTTGGCTTCGTTTTTCGTCCTTTTCTTAGATATCCGTTCCTGCACAACACAATTAGCAAAACAAGCATATTTTTGGCATTTTAAGTCCGTTTTTGGTTATTTTAACTTGTTTTTAAAGGTAAAAGGTGTGTGTAATTAAACACATACCAAAATCCCCCATACTAAGGTATTGCCGTGTCCTCACGCAATGCTATGAAGTAAGCATTTAGAAAACTAAGAATCTCAATCACCCTCGACTAATAACCTCGAAAAGTAGCTAAGTGTTCATCAAGGGAGTTAAAGACTCATAAGTTTTGAAAATCCCCGTCTTTACCATTTTTTATATATACACCTATTCCTACACATCTTTTTGTATTTTTCATTTTTCATTAATCAACTAACTAGAACGTTTTGACTTTCGTTATTTAATAACTTTAAGGGATCATAGAACAAGATGCATTTCGATCCGAGAATGCCCCAAAAAGGATAAATTCATCGTTCCCGACTTTTCACTTATTCCAAACCAAGCTTAAAACGAAATCACCGTTAATTATGAGTTAAGATGCTAACACTACTCATATTTGCAATTTGTAAACTTTTCACTCCCGACAATTTATATCTTAGGTGTATGTGCTATTTTGAATTTCAACCATGGATCAATGTTTTACAACATTCTATGTTTCACGTTCCACCCGAGAATAATGAGTTTGAAGGCGAGATCATCCCATGTAGCGACTTTCGTCTCGGCACATCCCAACCTTGCGGTTAAGTGACCAGGCTTTTGACACCCCACAGAGACTAGTATCGGGACTCACGGACCTTAGGTTTCAAAAACTCTCAGGTTTTCCGTATATACATAGCTTATAAAATATAATAGCCAAAGTTCAAAAGCATATTTGAATTTAACAAAAAGAGATCTTTTATTCACACTTAATATTAACTATTTACGCAGTTTGTAACCCTCGACCTTTTAGAAGGCTGCAACATCGGTTGTGTAGAGCCTGGAAGATACATCAAAGCTTATTATCAGTCACAATCGTCATCAGATATTATTCCTTACTAAGTTTTCTTTAGAAGGCTGTAACAATCGTTGTGAGCCGGCAATATACAAAGCCAGACTTTTATCAACCCCACAGTTTATTAAATTTTTTGCATTTATTCATCCATTTTTTTTTTGGTTTTTTTTTTTTTTGATATTGGGAAAACGTCATTTTGAAAACTTCAGTATAAATTTGAACTAAGTCTAAAGTTTTTTGCTATATACTGACATAAAAATTATTGATTTAAGTTTAATTTCCAAAAGATAGCACGTAAATAAATCAGGTTAGAATCTTTGGTAGTAAAAGTGACAAATTACAACACAATGAGCTTTTAAGATTTCCAAATAAAATCTTTGTTTTAGCATCCAGGCACATACTTTAACACTATCATTTTCATTCTTTTTCATTCTTCGCGAATATTCGCGAAACAGCTTAGTCTAATAAAAGATTAAGAAGGAAACAAGCTAGAGCTCTCAACTAACCAGAAAACACAAAACTTCTCGAACCGAGGTCCAAATTTACACTTATTCTACCCAGCAGGAAAGTCAAAATTATGACAAAACACTTATTTTATTTTTGAAAATTTTATTTTTTTTTTCATTTTTTTGAAATTTTGGTGGTAAAAATAGGATTACGTCAGAAACAACGGCTGCAGGCACAATCAAATCGAAGATCCCCCCAATACTAGAATGAAACATTGTCCTTAATGTTTTATGAAGGGTTTCTACGTAAATCCTAAGCCGTTTCATAATTATGCTTTAAAGTTAAACGTTAGAGTCGATAAGAATTAGATATCGGGAATTGCAAAAAGAAGCTGAGGAATTGTGAAGCACTTGTGAATCTGAAGGTCAAATACGCGAGCACGAGAGACTTCAAAAAATTCAATCCGGGACATCCTGGACAATACAACACAAAATACAAAACATGGAAAAGGTAGAGGCAAGCCTCCTCACAATAACTAAACACTTATTCATTACTACTAAGCTAGCATACTACTACTACTGATAAACTAGGATAAGCATGGGGTGCCTCCCACGAAGCGCTTGTTTATGGTCACTAAGCTTGACCCAATTCCCTGAATTCAGTTGTCCTTAGGGAATGTTTGAAGAGTACCGCGTGGGAGTATCCAAAGCAGGGATATCACGCTCCAAAGTAGTGCTTGAGACGATGCCATTTACTTGATGTTTGGACCCGGAGATTTTGAATAACTCAACGGTGGCCATCATGAGAAAACTTAACACAATGTAAATTGGTCCTGACCGAGCGTACTTCAACTATGCCTGGAGAAAATATTTCAATCTTGAGTTAAAGAGGAGACTTGATCACCGACGTTGAAAACGCGGTTTTTGATCTTTGCGTCATGGATTCTCTTAGTTTTTCCTCCATTGGTAGATCAAAAAGAATTTCATAGGCTTTGATCAAGAGGCAGATTCACAACTTAATTCATTAAGTTGAACTTTGCGTTTGTATCACCAGACAAATATTGGCCTCAGTGATTAGTTAGAAAACCCACGCCCACCCCAATGTAATTACCCCCTCCGCAGGTTTTTTGGCGATCAAAAGTTTGCATGTTTAATAAGGGCCTAGTAAGCTTTTGTGCTTCCAACTCAATATCGGGCAGATGACAAGCCTTTCAATACCATAGCTTGTACAGCGTACAGTACTACCCGATGGGTGGGTTTTTGTATGCTGTA
Source organism: Tanacetum coccineum (assembly GCA_026074375.1). Classification (NCBI taxonomy): domain Eukaryota; kingdom Viridiplantae; phylum Streptophyta; class Magnoliopsida; order Asterales; family Asteraceae; genus Tanacetum; species Tanacetum coccineum. The sequence goes on along the minus strand of BQNB010033105.1, from coordinate 31,807 downwards.
AACGGAAGCAGAGAGCGTCATCTAGTTTGTCCGACCAAAAGGCACAATTTTTTTCTGCCCATTGCCTTTCCACAAGAATTCTTTTAAAAACCACAGATTCGATAACTTCAACCTGCCCGCTTGTCTAGGGTGATACCGTGGAAAGAGACGATGAGTGACTCCATATGTTAACATGACCATTCTTTGGCAAAACTGTCATTGCAAAAATGTGTTCCACACACGACACTGATGATAGGCACGAGATCACAATCAGGCAAAGAGATATTTAAGAGAAATATGCAAAACTAGCCTCTCCTCTCGTAGCGTCGTTGGTGTGGAGCGCGCCTATGCTTCAAACCCATTTTGACAGATAGTCAACTGCCACTAGTATGAATAGTGCCTTTAGAAGATTGGAATGTCCCATAAAGTCATAACCCCAAACGACTAAGATTTCACAAAACTTGGAGGGAAATTTAGGCATCTCATCCTTTTGGTGGAAATATTTTTCCTTGTCGTAGGCACGATCATAGTTTTTAACCAACTCGTGGTCGTGGGCATCCTTCTGGTATAAAGAAGGCAAAAGAAATCCGACATCAAAGACCTTTTTTGCGGTGAGCATTTGCACGCGTTGATGTCCCCTCGGTTGGGTCCATTGTGGCAAGAAGCTTTTTCATCGAGAATGTGAGCTCGTGAGCTTCTTTGCCGCTGCACACATACCAGGCACCCGGATCATACACACGTGATCCGCACGATATTTTGAAAACAAGAAGGGGTCATCCATAAGAGTGTTTGACATCTTTGAAAAACTTTTTTTCAGTTGGAGATACATTCTTGAGCAATGAAAATTCAATGAAATTCCCTCCCTCCCCAGCATTGGTATTTTGCAAAGATCTGTCAATCCATGATCGGGGTTACTAATCAACATGAACACAACCGATATCCCAAGAGTTTCGAGAGGAAATGTTTCAGTGATTTCCTTGTTCTCGAGTTTGTCTTGATGAGGGTTCTCAAGTCTGGAAAGATGATCGGCAGCGGGACGGCCAATATGTACTCGTGCTCCTTTTTTTTTTTTTTTGTCTCGGATGGTAACATCGACATTCCTTGGAGCAGTAAGTGATCCACCCAACAACATCCATCATATTGGCTATTGCAATCCCTTTTAGCAAAGAGATACTAAATATAGCAGAATGGTCGGTATAAACACTATGGCATCCTTAGACAAAAACAAGATATGACAATATGACCGAAATTTCTCCAAAAGCGTACACTACGGCAAAGTAATTCTTTTTCGGCGGTCCGAAGTGTAGTGTCTTGAGCTTCAGTCATGGTTTTTGGCTTGGACATAGTGTATTGGTTGGGAAATGCATTCTTTTTTTTCGTTTGCCCTATAAAAAAAGGGGTGACGCCCCCCAATTGCATAAATCACGCATCACACATTAGTATCGAAGGGCAAGTTCCCAGTCGAGATCAATCAAAATCGGATAAAGCCTCAGTCAATTTTTTCTCTTTTTAAGTGTATAAGGATAATCCGATCCACCCTCTTTGAGAAGAAAAATAAAGTCCTCTTTTTCAAGCAGATGAGTCATTTGGGCGGGAATATTTTTGAGAAATCATGTATGAACCACGTGGTCGGTAGAAACCCCTGGCCATGCCCAATGAAAAACTTCGGACACCTTTCATAGGTAGATTTCGGTATGGGCGCTTGGAGATAACTGTCACCTTTAGCTCCGGTCGACCTCAATAAGCGCTGAACATTGGAGATTTTGTGTCCAAGAACAATGCAATGCCTTACTTTTACCACGAAATTGGCTTTTCTCCCCCAGTTTAGGTAGGACCAAAATTGGTGTCTTCCACACCAGTTTCAAACCACACACAAACCTTTTGTCCAAGTTGGTATCGGAAGGCATGTGAGAAAGAATCCCCGTAAGACTGAAGAAGTCATCCATAAACACTTATCCATCGTATTTCCTCACTCGATCTAGTTCTGGAAGATTTCCACATACATCAGTTGAACGTGCAAAGGTGCAATTTCATAGCCATAGCCCAAGAAGGCATGCGAACGATAGCAAATGTTCCGTATGGGCAAGTAAAGGTTTCTTTTCCCCTTGGGCCGATCCATCAAATGCTCGGGTCTATGGGAATCGGAAATAAACCCGTAAAGCCATCGTGGAAAACAATAGAATTGGGGTCCCGCGAGTCTGATTCCGAGCATTTGTCCCATGAGAAGGGAAGTGGAAAAGTGTTCTTTCCCCGAGTAGCCTCGATCAGCTTTCTATAATCAATGCACACTCTCCACCCTGGAGAGCGCGCGAATCAAGTCGGTACAAGATCATTGTTCATAATCATTTTTAGAACGACAGTTCATGCCGCGACACCCTATTTTCGGTGTAACAACAATAACTGGGCTTGTTACCCACAGGGAACTGATTTCAGAGATCGGATAAATCAATCCGGCTCAGGCTACTTTTCAACTTCTTCTTGATGACCGTCATCTGGATTTCGGGATTTACCCGCCTTTGATACTGAACTAGTCGGTTCGTAGGCCTCTCCATGAGAAATTTTTGGGTACAAAACATCTGGGCTCGATACCCTTGATATCCGAAAGTTTTTCCAAGTGCGTGCGAAGTGTGCGAGCGTGCTTGTTGGGACTTTGAACCTCGATTAGAGCTGCCTTTTCCCATAATCTTTAAATCTTTTGTGCAGATTATGACGGCAACTTTCGTCACCCCCTTCCAAAATGCGATATGTCCAAATTGAGTGGTCAGTCCTTGAGGTTCAACCTCAGGGGGTATAACTATAACTGAAGGGGGGGAGTTTGCTTCAATCGCTGTGATTTTAAAGATTCTTGTTCAGGTAGGGATTCCGGAGAAAAAATGGGTTCCGGGTGTGATCGGGGGAGGAGGTGGTTTGTGAGGGATCACTATTTAAGAGAGAGAGTGAGTTCGAGGAGAAGAATGTCCCCTTCAGAGTTCAGGGTCATAAAATATGTTTGGATCAACTTAACTTCTGGGAAGTTGGATCATCCTCTAAAGTGCGAAAAAAGAGTCGGGACGTTTCTTTGAGCGAGCGAAAACGAGAAAATCACTGTCTCCGAATGGGAGTTAAAGATTGTGAGAAACAATAAAGACGAATTGGATCACAGTAAGAAGTGGGATTGCCACTCGAGATCCACCATTTTAGAAACCAAGAACATCTGAGAGTATTCCTTCACAAGCCAATCAATGGCGGTCAATATTCGGTTTGCCGTCTCATGAATTATAATTAGTAAGTCCGTGTATCTCTCAAAGTTTGGTCCAGATTGAATGTAATGGCCTCAAGTCTCTCTAGCCAACACGAAGGGTAATATTTACACCCTCGTAATACATTGATTAATGCACTGACTTGTCTTATTAAGAAACACTCCTCCCCGAGTATTAAGGTACTACGGGGTTCCCCTGGCTACTCAAAATCGACGACTAACGAAATCTTAACCTGCCAGGAAATTGGAACCATTTCCACCGTCACAGATACGTCTTCCCATCGATACCGATACGGCCATTCACAGAAATTGAATGGTCTGCAACCTCTAGCGTTCATGCAAGTTGGGGTTAGTTCGGGAAGAGAGAGTATTCCAGACTGAATAAGGACATAATACGATTATAAAGCTTGCGCCAAGATCTGGCGGCCAAGGCGTTGACATGCATGTATTAATTCCAGAAAATATCAACATGGACTAGAAAACGCCAGGGTCCTAAGTTTCTTTGGTAAATTTGTTTAGGAGGAGACCCGCTGATACTTCTCATCAATGGGGTCTAAAGCATATTCACCTAATTAATTATCTTTGTTTCCGATTAAGGTTTTTAGAGTCGAGGCAATTTGGCATAAGCAATCATGCAAGGCATCCGTAAAAGCTAATTTCAAACCTCAAGATCTTTAAAGATTCCGAAAGAATTTCCTCAATTTTGTTCGTAGCTTCCTGCACACTAGACGTCATTCACATCATTCTTCATGAAGGAAATGTAATCGATGCTTTTTGGTTAGGACCTTTGAAGCACTAACTGAGCATTTTGCGGGCTCAAAAGATTGATTCATGATGAAAAAATAGGGACAACCGTAGGATGGTTGTTTCCAGGTGCTATCCGTTATAGAAGGAAACATCGTATCCTTTGTGACTTCGGTTCACAGTTCTACTACTTTAGGAGATGAAGTAGTATGAATCGTGGGTCCCGTTGTTAAGCTATACATACACCACTTCGATGGTAATGAACCCTTTAAACAAATATCCTCCTATCTCGGGTTAGTAACCGGTGTTACTTTAAGGAAGCGATCCCGAAGTAGAGGTTGTATGTGCTTAATTACACATACCTTTCTGTTTCATAAAAAAAACGGACTTAAATGAACCAAAAACATACAAAAACAAACCTAAACCTGCCAAATATATGTTTTGTTTTTGCATTTGTGTTGTGGGCAGGAAAACGATACATTCAGAAAAGGCCCGAAAAAACAAAGCCAAAAAAACACAAAACTGGGCACTAGGATTGGAAAAGTGTGTGAAGACAAAGCCAAATCGAAGCCAAAAAGTCAATCAAGTCAAAAAGGAAAGTCAAACAGTCAAAGTCAAAAGGAAGTCAAAATCAGAAGAAATATAACTTGAGGGACCAAAAATGTCAAATCCCTAAGTGTATCACAAGAAGAAAAGACTACAAGGGCTGAAATTGCAATTCAAGAGAAGTATAACTTGAGGGGGCTAAACTGCCAACCCCCTAAAAGTTATAATACACAAGGCAACACACCACCCTATGTAATTAACTTATATTGGTTAGAGGACCAATCCTCTGCCAAGTTTTTTAATAAAATAAACCATTATCACCCCAAGAGGCTAACAATGAAAATCCCAACCACATAGGGATATAAACCTGTCAAAACCAAAACCCCTAAAAAACCCTTAAAATATTTAGAAACATTTCTTTTAAAAACCCTATTACTTACACCCCAATCCCTTATTACCACCTCTCATCCCTAAACCCCTAACTCCGATACCTGTTTTTAACAAAATCAAACCCACTTAAACCCTAAATTCCCGCCAAATCCCAAACCCCCATACTTAGTCACCACGACAGGGTCTCCTTCTCCAACCTTCTTATTACACAACCCTGCATCCTCAACTACCACAGGGGATTAAAACCTTATAACCCCTCTCCACAAAAAACCCCTCACCCATAAAATAAAACCCCACCCCCTATTTGCCTACCGTTGTCAGATCCCATGTTGAAGCACAGAAAAAACAAAGGGCTGAGATTGCTTGGATCGGGGAGCAAGAAGAATGAAGGGTGAGGATTAAAAGCTTTGGATTGCTCTCTCTCATCAACTAACACAAAACAAACAGACATAGATGCAGAAGACTCTCAAGCCTATAAAAGCAAGAGAGAAGACAAAGCCATGAGGATAGTAGTGAAAACAAAACTTTCAGCTTATTGTAACATTATAAAACTATTAGTTCTACCGTTCAAGTTATATAACAAGTCGGTCATTTAATTTAAATTTATTCTTACTTACTTATTTTAACATTGATTGCACAAATTGTTTTATATATAAAAAAAGGTTAACAAAGCTATAAGCCGTTTGACTTAACAAATTGTTATCCTATAAAGTTCTTAGGCTTATTATAAGCTTAACAAACACTTATTTGATCTCAGTTGGCCTGTGTACCTGAAAATTTCTGGGTTAAAAAGTACTGTTTGAGTGTGCTTTTGAATTAATAAGCTTATATGAAGACAAAGCCAACCAGAAGGGGATTGTGGTGCTATGTAGGGGAAATAAATATTAGCGAATTCTAATAAGCCAGAGTAGACATCAAAGCAAATTTCTATAAATTACAGTCACTTAGTTAAACCACAGGGACAAAAGGAGCTTTTTTTTAAAAAATAATCTTTTCTCACTATCTTGTTCCTAATTTTTTTATTGGACAATTCCATCCACATGTTTGCTTAATCAATTGGCTTGCATACCAAGGCTATTTGTTATATTTGTGCTTATTTAGATATATATCTTCATTATGCTTATTAGTTCTTTAAAAAAATGCCTATTTAAAAATTAGTTTCATACATGTCTATAAAACACTGTACTTAAACTTAAAAAACCTGATTTACCCTTTAACCACAACAAACTGCATCATAAAGAGTGTTTATGGGTTAAGACCCTCGCAAAATGGGTCCTATGATTAAACGTATTTTGGTATCATCTTTGTGGCCAATCTACAATTACATTTTTTTTAGATATGAAAAAAGAATAGGTTTGATTTAGAGATTTTTTTCGCCATCAAGATTTTAAATGTAAGTGGGGTATGTATTTTGTGATAAGGTTTGTTGCAAAAACGCACCCTTTGAACCGTGTGGGGGTGACACAGGGTGAGTGACGTCAGCAGAGGGGGCTAAATTGTATTTAGAGTAGTCTTGAAGCACGTTTAGCTCTAGATGAGTCTTATTTTTTTATTATATTTTATATAAGGTGCATCTATTATGTCTTTGGTGTCCAAGATAGAATATCTGCCTATAGTTCTCCCAATATATATTTGTTCTTTAAGAATGAATATATCTGAGTTTACCAGTACAATTAAAGTTCACCATATTGTCAAGTCTTAGAGACACTTCTATCTATTTTCATAAGTTTTAAAATAAGCCCCCGTCGACCGAATCAAAACTATCTAGTTTCTTCACTACTATTTCAAACATCTTTAAAAATCCCTCATGAGATTATAGAGGGATGCATGTGAATGTTTTGTAGCACGAAGGCTCATTATGAGCTTGTCTCTGTCTGTTTTAGCTTATCTTTGAGCTTTGAGCTTATTTGATGGCTTAAACCAAGGGCTGCAAAGAGCCATTGGGTCTGCCACTTAGGGGTCCCCTGGTGCAAAGTGCCAAATTGACAGCTGCTATAAGCTATCTTAAAGCTTATCATCCACCTTGTTTTCAGCAGTTTTAGACAGCTTATAGGGTGTGCTTAAAGCCCCTATAAGCTCAGCCATTGGGTCCCACTTTAAGAGCTTGAAAATAAGCCCTGAAAGTGCCCCAATGGCCTGTTGCTGGCAGTCAAAGCCTTGTAGGCAAAATTAGCTTATTGCAGTTTAATGCCCTGTCATTTTAGCTTATTTAGGTTTAGAATAGCTTATTAGGTTAGATTAGGTCTAATGTGCCTTAGTTTGTCCCTTTTTAGTGCTTATTCTAGCTTATTTGTTGTTTATTTAAAATTTCTAAGTATAAAGCCATTTTTGGCTTAGGTGCTTATTTAGCTTTTTAGTCTGTTTTTATTTGCTTATTTTAGCTTAATAAATGCTTAATAGACTAATAGAATATAGACTTACTTAATTCTCATTTTCATAGCTTATAATACTTAACTAAGATGCCAACATTTATAGCTTGTTTTTTGTTTTTAAGTGAGCTTTTAGCATTTTGCCACTTTTGCTTATTCTGAGCTTATTATTAAGTTTTCTAATAAAAAGTTTCAAGTTTTAAAAATGCAATTTATATGTGCATTAAAAAACTTGTAAAAAAATTTTTGAAAAAAAAATAAAAAAAAAAAAGGGGAAGGAGTGAAGTCCCAATGAGCTGAGCTTCGAACTTCGAATCTACCGCACCTCCCCCTCAAACCTCTTTAATCACATACACACTACCGAACTGCGCCCTTGGGTACTTTCTGTTAGAACCCTTGGTCCAGTTTATTTTTAATAAACACAATATTTGAACCAATTTGCCTTATAAGCTATTTTAACTAAATGAAGCGTTATTTTGATAAGCTGGTTTCTCCCTTTCAATTTTCATAGGATCCTCACAACTTTAGCTATTTTATGTAAATTTTTTAGATTTTTTTATAAAGTTTAAATATTTTTTATAATTTATTTTCTTTTTAAACTTAAAAAAATCATAAAAAATAAAATATTAATCAGAAAAATATAAATCTTTTTTCTAAAATTTTCTTTTTTTAATATATTTTGTAGAAAAATAAAAAAGTTTCTGTAGGATTAATTTTTTCATAATTTTGGCTTTTTAAAGAACGGGATTTCGTTTCCCGTTCTTGTCTTTGACTCGTTTTTGGTCAAACTACCCTCCGTTTCCAGTCAAGTCTTTTTTCATTCATCCGCCATTAGTCCCACTAGAGTAGTTTAAGAAGTAAAAATTTCTTTATAGGGGTTAATTTGAGTTTTTAGGTTTTTGCCCTTTTTCGGATTCGTGTTCTCGATTTCTATCTAATCTCATAATTTTTTAGGTTTTCTTAATCGTTTTTGTTTGTTTTATGTTTATTTTTACTTTCCACACGCTCAATCATTTCTTCTCAATAACAAACTCAATCTTCGGATTGTATCGATTCTCAGTCACCTCGTTGGGGATAAACGACCCGGGAACATTCTATACTACTTCTCGGTATCATTGATTGTGTTTATAGACTATTCTTACTATATATATTTTATATTTTATTATATATTATATATATTTTAAGGTGTAGTTTAGCAGCGATCAATTTTTGGCGCCGTTGCCGGGGAGGCTGTGAAAACGATTATCGTTACGTTTGACAATTTTTGTTTGAATCTGTGAATATTTTCTTTTATAAAAAAAAAAAAAAAAAACATATAAAGAAATCAAAAATATTTTTTTTCTTTTATTAGTATAATTATCATATAAAAAACAAAAGAAAAAACCACAAATAATAAAAAAAACATTGTCCATAAAAAAAGAAATAAAATACACAAATTTGGTAAAAAAATACCAAAATATAAATATTCTCAACTGAGGTATTATCATATTAACTTCCGTGAATTTGTTGTTCCCAACTCCAACCAAAAGATTTAAAAACTTACCATTTTGTGTCTCTTACAACGTACGGCTCCAACCTTGAAAAAGTTAAACAAACTAAAAAAAGTGGGTATAAAAGGAGGGTTGTACCGAGGAAACAACGACCCGAAAGGAAGAAATAGAGCTTCGCGCGATTCCCTACTCCTCCGCTCAACCTGTGAAGTTTATCTGTTTAAGAGCACCGAGAAGTAAGTAGATTATTTGGTTAAGTTGCCTTATCTCATTGTCCGTTAAAATCAATGTGAATAAATCATTTAAAAACCAAAAATTAGTGTAAATTTTCTTTTTATATTTCTATTTTGTGCATGCGCACTCGTTCTCAAGCCCGTAGACGTCGACAACCACAAGTCCGACAAACATCATTGAATCATCCAATCTTAGAAACCCAGATAATCCACCCATAGTTAAAGATGGCTGATATTCGTACTATGGCGCACACGCTCCGAACACCCACCGGGGGTACGAGGATCGATAGTTATTCCGTAAAGTCACCGCGAATAACTTTGAGATCAAGCATGGTCTTCTGAATCTGTACAAAACCAAGCAATTTTTGGAATTGAAAAAACTGAAACCCACATGCTCACATCCTTTATTTCACAAGATCACTTCTACGATGAAGATACCAACAAACCAATACGTCTAGTAAAACTTATGCTTTTCCCGTTTTCCTCTCAAGAAGGTGGCAGCCCGGATATGGCAGGAAAAAGAACCCCCTCGTCGATTGAAACATGGATGATCTTGTTCAAAAATTTAAACAATTCCCCTTCCCTCTAAAACACAAATCTCAGAAATGAAATCACAGATTTCAGCAAAAATTGTGAGACGTTTTTACGAGGCTTGGAATCGTTTAATGATCTTTTAAGGTATGCCTCATCATGGGTTTCAGAATTGACATCAACTCGATTACATTCTATAATCCCTAACCACCTCAATTGATCAAGATTCATTTGACTCTGCTGCCGGAGGTATCTTCATAGACAAAAATGCCTCGAGAATTTTAAAAAACTCGAGAGCAAGTATAAGTACTACAATCAAGAAACAAAGCTGTTGTAGCTAAAATTAGTACAAGCTCTTCCACCCAGCATCTCATCTGAGTGTTGCTGAACTCAAAGACTGTTCGGGCAATAATTCTCGACAGAAAGAACCAAACCCAGCTTCCGCCCCCCGTAAAAGCGTTGAAACAAAGTGTGTAACTGAGGGAGGGTCATCTTATCAAAACTGTCCAGCCACTAATAGCAACATTTACCATGACAATATCAAAGTATGTGTCCCATGGCCGCGCGGCAAAATTCAACCAAGCTCATTCTGAGTTTATCGACCTCCGATGGTCTCAAATCAAAATTCCCTCCTGGTTTTCCTCCCATTCAGAATCCTCATGCAAATAGTCAAAACAATTTCAATCGAGGAAATAACTTCAATCAAAACAGAGGAAACAATTTCAACCAAGGTCAGATTTATCGACCTCCGGTTAATCAACCAGTAGCTCATCAAGGACCTGCTCCTCAGACACACGGTGTGTCAAGAACAGATTTTGAAAGATATGTCACAGCCAATGATGCAGTGTTGAGAAACATGCAAAACCAAGGTCAAAACCTGCAATCCCAAATGGCAAATTTGACTGACATGCTTTCAAAATTTGTTACTGCTAATACAGCTTCTACTTCCGGTTCTGGAACTCTTCCTGGTAACACTGTTACCAACCCAAAGGAAGATTTAAAAGGTATCACTACCCGAAGTGGTGTTACCATCCAAGGACCGAAAGCCGTTAATCATGACACCGAGGTGACAAAGGACACGATGCCTCCTACTAATAACGGAAGCACCGAAGACGTCCAACCTCCTGTTGTTCAAATTCAGACTCGTAATCCAAATCCTGAGCCCAATGTTGCTCCTGTTGTGACTCCAGCATCAATTCCATTTCCATCACGAAGAAATGATGAAAAACGCAAGGAAAAAGCTAACGATCAAATCGAGAAATTTTACGAAATCTTTAGGGATTTAAGTTTCGAGATTAGCTTTACCGACGCCTTGATGCTCATGCCTAAATTTGCTTCGACTTTAAAAACCTTGATTGGAAACAAGGAAAAATTGAGCGAATTGGCAAGGACTCCTTTGAATGAGAACTGTTCTGCGGTCATCCTCAACAAGTTACCAAAGAAACTTGGAGACCCTGGCCGATTTCTGATTCCATGTGAATTTACGGGGATTACTACATGCAACGCATTGGCCGATCTTGGTGCGAGCATTAATCTCATGCCTTATTCTGTCTGGAAAGATCTCGCTCTTCCTGAACTAACCCCAACTTGCATGACGTTAGAGCTAGCAGATCGTTCAATCACTGAACCAATTGGTATTGCTAAAGACGTCCGTCTAATGGTGGGAAAGTTCCAATTTCCAGCTGACTTCGTAGTTGTTGATTTTGAACCAGACCCCCGAGTCCCTTTGATTCTCGGGCGATGTTTCTTAAAAACAAGTCATGCTTTGATAGATGTTTATGGAGGAGAGATTACCCTTCGTGTTGGCAAGGAAGCCATCACATTCAACCTGGACCAAACTTCAAAATACACAGCTGATTACAACCATATGACGGTCAACAAAATCGACTCATTCGATATGGCTTGTGATGAGTATTCTCAAGAGGTCCTAGGATTTTCAAACGTGATCGCGAGTGGCAATCCACTTCCATATTTGGAGCCTATTGTTTTTATGCTTCTCTATAATCTCATCCTTTCGGGGACAGTGATTTTCTCTTAATGGAAGGAGAACCGATTCGTTTCTTGCTTAGAAGATGATCCAACTTATTGAGTTGATCCAACTTATCAGGATCGGAGGGGGCTTCCTGATTTCTAGAAGCAATTTTGAACAGTGACCACACCCCCTCCCAAGTCATGAACAATATATGCCTGGAGGTAGAAAGACTCAACTCTGTGAAAGCTAAAAACGTTGAAACCTTCGTTAATGAACCTCCCGAGGTTGAATTAAGGAACTTGCCACCCCATCTTGAATACGCATTTTGTAGAGGGACCGACAGTGGCCTGTCATAATTGCTAAAGACATTAAAAGATGAGGAAAGCAGCTCTTCTCAAGGTTCTCAAGTCCTACAAGCGAGCCATCGCTTGGAAACTCTCCGACATAAAGGGTGTTAGCCCGGAATTTTGTACTCACAAAATTCTAATGGAAGAGGACTATGAACCATCTGTGCAAAGTCAGAGAAGGGTAAACCCAAAAATTCACGATGTTATCAAAAAGGAGGTTGAAAAACTCCTTGACGCTGGATTGATTTACCCCATCTCTGACAGCCCTTGGGTGGAGCCCTGTACACGGTGTACTAACAAAGGAGTATGACGTCAGCACAAATGAAGAATAGAGCTGATTCTACTCGCTTGGTCACGGGATGGAGAGTAATGTATTGATTACAGAAACTTAATGAAGCCACCGAAAAGACCACTTACCATACCATTCATGGACCAAAATGCTCGAAAGACTAGAGGAAAACGATTACTACTGTTCCTCGATGGCTTTTGGGTTACTTTCAGCTCCCAAATAACCCAAAAGATCACGAAAAGACAACATTCACATGCCCATACGGAACTTTTGCCTATCGTCGCTGCCTTTTTGGCTATGCATGCTCGGGTAAGTACCAAAGATGTATGATGGAATCTTCCACATATGAATGAAAAACCGATGGAAGTATTATGGATGACTTTTCGGTCTTTGGAGACTCTTTCTCACGTGATAACATTGGAAAGATGTTGAAGCGTCGGTGTGAAGACCAATTTGTCTTTAAATGGGAAAAGAGCCATTTCATGGTAAAGGAAGGCAATTGTTCTCGGACATAAAAATTTCTAAGTCTGGACTTGAGGTTGATGAGTAAAAGTCGAAGTAATAGCTAAACTCCCTCCTCCGACTTTGTCAAAGGGTGTCGTAGTTTCCTTGGGCACGCGGTTTTTACGGGATTCATTCAGGCTTTTCTAAAATTGCCCGTCCTATGACTCATTTTGCTTGGAAAAAAAGGGATCCTTTTTCTTTTCTGAAGGTTGTATCGCTTCCTTGTAAATACATCAAAAGGAAAACTGATGAGGCCTCCGATTTAATTGCTCCGACAGGGACTGCCTTTTGAAACTGCTGTGCGATGCTAGCGATTTCGCAATTGAGGCAGTCCTCGGCATAAGAAAAAACAAGCATTTTCAACCTATACACTATGTAGCATATACTTTGTGAACGAGGCTCAAAACTCATACACTACTACAGAAAAAGAATTACTTGTCGTGGTGTATGCCTTTAGAGAAATTCCGATCATATCTTGTCATGTCCAAAAGCATAGTTGTATACTGACCCACTCTGCCATCAACAGTATTCTTTGCCAAGATGGAATGTTAAGGCAAGACTCATGCGGTGGATCTTATTGCTCCAAGAGTTTGACATTGATATTCGAGACAAAAAAGGAGCTGAAAATCTTGCTGCAGATCATCTTTCAAGACTGGAAAATCCTCACCAAGATAAGTTCGAGAACAAGGAAATAAATGAAGCATTTCCTCTCGAAACCCTTGGATCTATTGCTCTTAAAGATGATAGTACCCCATGGTTTGCCGATTTTGCAATTACCATGCGGGGAAATTTGTTATCAAGGAGATGACATCCAACAAAAAATCAATTCTTCAGGTTGTCAAGCATTATTTTGGGATGATCCCTTCTGTTTCAAAACAGTGCTGATCTGGTGATAAGACGTTTGTTTCCGGGCAAGAGCTTTAGACCTTCTCAAAGTTGCCAGTGGGAACTATGGGGGACCTAGGGTGCCAATTACACAGCAAGAAAAATCTTTGATTCAGGATTCTATTGGCCCACCATCTACAAGGATGCCCATGACTTTGTCACCCGTTGTGACATTTGTCAACGTCAAGGAAAATTACGCAAGTGATGAGATGCCACAAAACTCAATCCAAGTATGCGAAAATCTTTGACATCTGGGGCATTGATTTTATGGGGCCGTTCCCGTCTTCAAGAGGGAACAAGTACATACTCGTGGCTGTTGACTACTTGTCAAAATGGGTTGAAGCAAAAGCGCTCCCCACCAATGATGCCCGAGTTGTCTGTAAATTTTTGAAAACTCTCTTCTCTCGATTTGGTGCACCCCGAGCTATCATAAGTGATCGCGGAACTCACTTTTGCAATGACCAATTTACAAAGGTCATGCTTAAGTATGGAGTAACTCATCGTCTCTCCACCGCTTATCACCCACAAACAAGTGGGCAAGTTGAGGTGTCAAATCGTGGTTTAAAGCGTATTCTTGAGAGAACCGTGGGAGAAAATCGTGCCTCCTGGTCGGATAAATTAGATGATGCTTTATGGGCCTTCCGCACAGCTTACAAAACACCCATCGGGTGTACTCCATATAAGCTTGTGTACGGGAAGGCATGTCATCTACCGATCGAGCTAGAGCACAAAGCCTACTGTTAAACTTTGGGGGGGCTTTTTGTTTCACATAGCTACTAAAATTTGATGTTCAAACTGTCGGGTGGATCACAGGAAAGTTTCAATTGGAATGAAACTAAATGAACTTCGTGCATCAGGCCTACGAGAACTCTTTGATCTATAAAGAGAAATCAAAAGGATACACGATGCTAGGATCCAAAAACGCGTTTTCAACGTTGGTGATCATGTCCTCCTCTTCAACTATAGCTAAGATTTTCTCGGGTAAATTGAAATTCCCGTTGGAGTGACCATGAACCATTGTCCAAAGTTTTCCTTATGGCACTGTCGAGTTATCTCAAAGCTCCGGCCCAAACTTTTTAAGTGAATGGTCATCGTGTTAAAACACTATTTGGAGGGGACATACAACCGAGGTTGTCCGGATCTCCAAACGTTCCCATGGAACCAATAAATTCGGGGAGGGTCAAGCGTCGGGACCCTAAACACGCGCTTCGTGGGGAGGCACCATGCTTATCCAGTTATATCTCTTTCATTATGTTAATAGTGTTTTGTGTGAGAGAAGGCTTTCATTTTCCATACCCGTGTTTTTGTCCATGTTTGTGTGCTTTTGTATTGTTATGTCAGGATTTTCCGGATTGTGAAGACTCTCGTAACTTGCAGTATTCCACAAGAGTTTACATCTCAGCTTCATTTAGGGAATTCGTATCCAAAAAAAATCACATAAAAATTTTTTTTTTTTCTAATCGAACAACTTTTATTCTTTTTGGCACACTTATAAACGGCCTTCGATTTACGTAGGTCCCTTTGAACACATCGAGGACGATGTTTCGTTCTAGATGGGGGGGGATCTTCGATTTGATTTTTGCCTGCAGTCGTTGTTATCACGCAATCCCGTTTTACCACTAAATTTTTGCAAAAATGCCAAAAAATTGAAAAAATTTTAAAAATTTTCAAAAATAAAATAAGTGTTTTGTCACAGTTTTGACTTTCCTAATGGGTAGAATGAGAATAATTTTTGACTCGATCGGGCGTGTTAAGCCTATAAGGTCCTCAACTTACCAATGTAGGCTTAGCTTTCACGAATTTCTATTGCTTCGGAATTTTAATAATGTGTAAGAACAAGAAATGTTCGAGTTAATATACAGTTTATGTGTAAAAAAAACTTATATGAGTAACTTGTGGCTTTTTTCATTAGCGCTTAATCCGCCTAATCCTACGTGCTTCAATTCAGTTCAAACTAAAGTCAATCTTGTTTTTCAGAAAAAAGCTTAAATTTGTATATCTGAGTTTTAAAGCGAGATTTTTGTTCTTAAATAATTCGAAAGGTAAAAGTGCCAAAGAAGCATGAATGAAGTATGAATGCAAAAATGCATGTGTATTGAAAGTTTGCCAATGAAGCTTACTTTGATTATTATAACGGAGCAAGTAAAAGATGTGTCGTGATATCCTACTCGCTAACCACGAGGTGGGGGGTTCAAACTAGACATCTTTACTACTAAGGATTTGGTGTGTTGTGAATATCTCACCAGGAAGCGAGGTTAGGTGAGGGTTCAAACTGGACACAAATCCTAGCCATATTAGGAAGGAAGGTGTTGATGTGATTTCCACTACTCTAGGCAACGGGGTGGAGTTTTCAAATAAGAACATCGGTCGTTGGTTGTGATATCCTAATAGGAGCGAGGACCTAGGTAGGGTGTTCAAACTCAACAACTCATTACTAGCTTTTAAGAAAACTTATGATTATTAATGATGACGATGTTGCAAAAAGTTTACAGTTAAAATCTCTTCTTTCAAATCAAGTTTAAAGTCTTAATAAGTTGGTTGCTTAGAGTTCATGATTATTGGACTCACGACTATGAAAATAAGTTGATCTATGGTTGAGTTGAAATGAGTACACACATTTAAATCATATATTCATGTTGGGAGTTAAAAGTTCACAAGTCATAAGTATGAGTGCTTAGCATCTAGACTTATATTGACAAATGATCTTGTTTAATTGCTTGGTTTGGAACTAGTGAAAAATCGGGGACGATGAATTTATCCGTCAGGACATCCGTAGACTATTCTATGGGCGTTTCTCATTCTATGATCCCAATGTTAATGTAATAAAGGAAGTCAAACAGGAAGTCAAGAAAAGAAAAATCCAAAAATATTAGGGATAGTTAATGTACAAATAAAAAATGGTGAAAATGGGACTCGTCAAAGCTTTTGATTCTTTAGTTTCCCTTGACGAACACTTCGCTACTTTTCAAAGTTATTAGTCGAGGGAGATTGAGATTCTTAGTTTTCGTAAATGTTTACTTCATAGCATTGCGTGAGGACACGGCAATACCTTAGTATGGGGGATTTTGGTATGTGCTTAAATACACATACCTTTCACCTTTAAAAACAAGCTAAAATAACCAAAAACGGACTTAAAATGCCAAATATATGCTTGTTTTGCTAAATGTGTTGTGCAGGAACGGAAAACCAAGAAAAGGACGAAAAACAAAGCCAAAACGACAAAACTGGACTCGGAATGGAAAAGACTGTGAAAGACAAAGCCAAATCAAAGCCGGAAAGTCAATCAAGTCAAAAAGTCAACAGAAAAGTCAACTGGTCAAAGTCCAAGTCAACCCCGAAGCCAAAAAGTCAACAAACCAAGAAATATAAGTTTAAGGGTTGAAATTGCCAAACCCTTAAACTTGTATTTATAAGTGAAAAGAGGAAAAGAGAAGACAAGGGCTGATTTTGCCCCAATTTGCTCAAATTAACCAAAGTAGGGGGCAAAATGCCAACCCCTAAAATTGTACACACAAGGTTAGGGGTGGGAAAAAGAGTTAAATAACTCCTTGGGGATTGTTTTGCCAAGTCCCCAAAAGTTATTTAACCACAGAGACGAGGGTGTAATAAAACAATAAACCATTAAGGGACCATTTTTGCCAAATGGTGAAACCTTCACTCTGTTATACACCCCCAATTCTTTTCCCTCGTCTTTTCCTCCCAAACAAATCACGGGTTGTTTAACCGTTTTTTACCCATGAACCTTCAACCCTTGCATGGTAATCAATTTCCCCCTCCTCCACACCCATTCCATGCAAACAAATGTGCCAACTTGGCAATCCCACACCCCCCAAGACCTATTTCGACGGCTAGGATGGATTTTGAAGATTGAAGGGCCAAGATTAAAGGTTTAAACCTCTCACAAAACAAACACACCTGTGTTTGTGTGTCTACAAACAAGCACAACAAGAAGAAAGAGAAAGAGAAGACCTAGCTTTAGTTTTGGCTATAAAAGCCTTGTAAGCCCATTGTGGCAAAGATTCCATTTTTTTAGCAAGTTTTAATTTAGTTTTTAAGTCGTTTTTATTGTAGTTTAAAGTATTTCTAAGTTAATTTCCCTTATGCAATTGTAATTCTCAGTTTTAATGAAAAATTAAGCTCTTTTTACTCAATAAGCTCTCAATAAGCTCATTAGAGCTTATTCTTTCTAATAAGCTCTAATTCAGCTTAAAATTTGTTATAAGCTCTTTCATATTGTTTTAATTTGAATTCAGCTCATAAACGTCCACTTGAGTGCATTTTGGAAGCTATTTGAAGTAATAAGCTCCCAAGAGCTTATTGAGCTTTTAAGCTCAGGTTTAGAGGCTAAGGAGCCATTAGGACAGGCTTTTTAGGCCACTCACTCAGAAAGAGTGGCCTTGGTTCTGAGACAACAAAATCCAAGGTTTCAATTCTCAATTTCCATTTAGCTTATATTTTTAGCTTTAGACACTAGCTTATTTGCTTTTATTCTTTTCAAACATGTTTGTTTAGGTTTAACATCTAGCTGTTTTTAGTTTTCATTAGGTTAAATTTATGTAATCTTAGTTTATAACTTAAAATTGTCATAATAGTGTAATAAGCTAGCTGAGAAACTAGCTTATTTGTCTTAATAAGCTAGAACTTTTAGTTTTAAAATAGTTTAAATAGGTCAAAATAAGTAGGAGTAGATAAAAGGTTTTTAAAGTTTTAGTTTAAAAATGTATTTTAAACCTATTTTGGCTTGACAGTTTTTGAGTAAAGGGGTGTTTGGCATAAGTTCAAAAACGGGTCAAAATGGTTGTGGGATGGGTTATGGCCATGAGGTTGGCTTTAGCTTAAGTTTTTAAGCAATTTTAAGCTGTTTTTAGAAAGTTTTTAGTTGTAAAAAGTTTCTAAAGGTTTTTATTAACTATGTTCAAAACTGTGAAGTTTTTAAGTAACCCACAAGTGCTTATTTGATTAAGCACTTGTGGTTTGAGTTTAAGCACAAAAAGAGTGTGTCTTTGGTGTCCAAAAAGGGTGTTAAAAGCAGTCTTTGTTCCTTTGACTTTATACGTCAAAACCACCAAGCATTTTTTCTGGCAACAGTTTGTAAATAACCAAAAGCCATTTTTCAACACCAATAAAATTAAGCAAGTAAAATGTTTTCAAAACTCAATTGGTGCAAAGCCCTTGGCTATAACACTCAATCTGTTTGAGCTTATTTGTGCTTTTAGAGCTTATTTGACAGCTTAAAATAAGCTGTCAAATAAGCCCTTGGGATTTTCCTTAAAGCTCCCCTGGTGCAAAGGGGGAACTTTAGGCTCACCTTTCTCAGCCATTAAGCACACTTAAACCCAAGTTTTTGGCTTATTTTAAGAGTCTATAAGCTCTTAAATAAGCCCTCAAAGTTTCAGGCCTTAGGAAGCTTGTTAGCTAGCTTATTTTCAAGCCCAAACCTTGCTTTTGGCTGTTTTTGAAGACTTAGGTGTAGAAACTGCTTATTTTCTCTTCTTGGCTTATTTCAGCTTAATTTATAAGTTCAATTGTGTCCCTTTTAGCTTATTTTGTTAGTTTAATAAGCTGTGTTAAGCTTATTCCCCTTCCATTGTGCTTTATGAGCTTTTTAAGCCCAAATTTACACCAACAGTACTAACCCCCAAGTTAGTACTGTTGTGGGTTTAAGCCACATTCTGGCTTATTGAGCTTATTCCATAAGCTCAAATTGTGTCCTGGTAGCTTAACTAGGTTAGCTAGTAAGTTGTCAAGCTTATTTTCCTTTTTCCTAGCTTATTTGCCCAAGTAACTTAGTAAAATTTTAGCTTTTAGGCTTATTTTAGTTTCTGTCACTTAAGCCCCTTTCCACAGCTTATCTAGTTTAGCTTTTCCTTTTCTTTTTAGCTCATTTAGGTTAGTTTAGATCCCTTAGCTTATCTTAGTTCTTGTTCTAGCTTAATTCGACCCTAAGTCCAAAAGGACTTAGCTTTTTTCTAGCTTTAAGTCTTTTTTAGCATTTCTGTCAAGTTTAAGCTTATTTTTAAGCTTATTCTTTGCTTTTCATAAAAAGCTCTAGTTGACAAAGTTGTTAAGCCCCACGAGCTTAACAACTTTGCTTCTTTGAGTTTTCAAAAAAATAAATAAAAGGGGAAGACACTTGGTCCGGGTGAGCAAGACTCGAACCCTGGACCAAGCGGTACATCCCCTTTAACTCACACACACTTAACCACTGCGCCCTTGGGTCTTTTTCGTTAAAGACTCAAGGGCAAATATATTTAAGGGGGTTTTTGCCCAAATAGGCTAATAAGCTGTTTAGCTTATTTTCGGAGCTTATTGCATAAGCTGTGTGGTGTTTGGTATTTTTCATAGGATTGTTAAGTTGTAAAGTATTTTTAGAAAATTTTTCAGAATTTTTTGTAATCATTTACTATTTTTTATAATTTAATTTAGTTAAAAGTTTGTTTAATTCATAAAAAATACAAAAATTATCAAAAAAATATTTTGCTTTTTTAGAAAATTTTCTTTTACCATCTAGTTTGTAGGAAAAATATAAAAGTTTTCGTAGGGTCATTTTTACAACTTTTTCGTTTTAAAGAAACGGGTCGGGTACGGATTTTGTTTTGGACTCGTTTTTGGGGTCAAACGAACTCCGTTTTCGGTCTAGTCTTTTTCATTCTTCGTTATTTGATCCCTAGGAGTAGTTTAGAAGCGTAAATTTCGTCGTAGGCTTATTTTTAAATGATTTTTGGTTGTCCCCTTTTGGTTCGGGATTCGGGCTCACGTTTTCTAGTTTTAATTTCGTAATTTCTAGTTTTTCTTAAACGTTTTAGTCGTTATTATCTAATTTGACTTTTTCAACTTCCCAAACCAATTCCTCCCTTCAAACTCAAATCTTCGATCGTATC
Source organism: Tanacetum coccineum (assembly GCA_026074375.1). Taxonomy (NCBI): domain Eukaryota; kingdom Viridiplantae; phylum Streptophyta; class Magnoliopsida; order Asterales; family Asteraceae; genus Tanacetum; species Tanacetum coccineum. The sequence continues at coordinate 11,409 of BQNB010033105.1, read as the reverse complement.
GATTTACCATTCCAGCCTCGTTGGGGATTTACGACCCGGGAAAGCTCTATACTACTTCTCGGTATCATTGATTCTGCTTTTAGACTATTCTTACTATATATTTGATATTTTATTATATTATATATATTTTAAGGTATAGTTTGAACGGATCAGTTAGCCTCACTTTTTAGTAAAGTTGGTGTCTTACACGTGAATTAGACTAGCTATAGACCATCTTCTACACGCAGGGACTATTATTGTAAACGAGGTATAGATACCTTAGTGTTAAGCTATAAATACCCTTCATGACTCTTCATGAGAGGCTGGTTGAATCATTGTGTAACTTTTCTTTTCTCTTTCTAATAAACACATAGTTCATTCCCTTTCTCTCTCTAACTTTCTCTCACTAGCCACCATGGTGGTGGTTGGCTGGTTTTCCGGTCGGCCACCTGACACCATAAGGTCATCAATCTAATAATATACAGGTACTTCAATTGGTATCACGAGCTCAGGTTTATTAGGTTGTTTGTACTTTATGGTCATTGTTGGTTTTGTATGATTTTTTTCAAACAGATCTATCCGAGCTTTGTATTGTGTGTTGTGTTCGTAGTTAACAACTTATTATTTTCGTAGGCTTACTTTCTGTAAAAAGCCACACAATAGCTTTATGGTGTTGTTGTTGCGTAAACATGGTTTCCATCAGCTTATTTATACCTTTTTAACAAGTTTTTTTTAGGTCTCTTTACTTTTCTAAAACTCATTAAAGCTTATGTGGTTGGAAAAAAACCATGGTCTGTTGGTGTACATTGGGGGTTAAGTAGATTCTGTGGGTTTTGCTGGGGTTTACTGATTATTTCGTGGCCTCCTTAAGTACTTAAGAGCTTATTATCTGGGTAAATGGCTTATTTAGTCCTTGTCCAAGCTTATTTAAAGCTTACTGTTATCTGCTTATTTCATAGCTTATCTGCTTGGAAAATCAGCTTTTTGAATCTTATTTTGGGTCCTTGTATGAATGGGTACAAAACAAAACCCAGATCCATAATTTTTACTTACAAAGACAGGTTTTCTGTTTTTTAGCAAAAAGACAAGAAAGCACATAGGCGAATTAAACAACCTCGAATAGGCGAATTAATCACCTCAAAGAGGCGAATTAATCCCTGGCAAGGGGCGAATTATACCACCTGCAAGAGGCGAATTAATCCACCTACAAGAGGCGAATTAATCCACCTACAGAGGCGAATTAATCAAACCTCTTAGGCGAATTAAACAACTAGACCAAACCGAGTCAACTCGGTTATTACCGAGTTGACCCGAGTCAACTCACTGAGTCATGGTCTATGACAGAAATGTAGAAGGAAGAGGACAAACTCGACAGACTCAATCAAACCATCACAACATCAACACAGCCTCAACATAAGCATCATACAACCTGCTACAATAATCAAATACAACCTCAGTCAATTACAACACCACCAGCAACAAACCTGTAACACCCCCAAAAATCATACAACGCAGCGGAATACCACATGGGGTGCATACTTATTTGTCACAGCGCTTGATACAAGAGAACGACCTTCTAATGTGCGTTTGTTAAAACAATCTCGTTGATTTTCTGAAATCAAAATAATAGTTGGTCCCCTAATTGCATCATCCATGAAAAACTTGAATGTAAGACTCCAATTGCACACAAATAATCCAAGCATTAATTCATCTGAGAAAAAACCTGCTTAAAAGTGTCAACATTAAAGTTGTGCGTTCATAGATTGTTTAAATTTGAATGTAAGTTTTCAAATGAATGTAATTTGTTCCCCTGTTGTCATCACATTACATGTAAAAAATCCCAAAGATTTATAAAGAATGCATGACCAATTTAATGTCACCAAAAGTACCAATCTTATCCCAAAGATTTATAAAGAATGCATGACCAATTTAATGTCACCAAAATGTTCCAAGTATGTATTTGTCGGGGGGCCCTGTAGTCCCAACGTGATCCGACATGTTATAACGTTCGTTCCCAGTGATAGCTAGTCACCCGAACGGGGGTTGTCAATCCCGAATAGATCTATTTCATAACATGCGCGCAGACAACATGCTATAACGTTCGTTACCGGCGATAGCTAATCACCCGAACGGGGATCCACACCCGAATAGATCTATTTCATAACATTCGCGCTCACCCTCCAAGTGATTTACAGTTCATGACGCTGTGACGTAGACTTGTATGTACCCATCACAGGTGTCCCCTCCAAGAACACCCGGGCAGTGATTTAAAGAATATATACTCCCGATACCGGTGTCCCCTCCAAGAACACCTGGGCAGTAAAGTAAAAATATGTACTCCCGTTACCGGTGTCCCCTCCAAGAACACCCGGGCAGTAATTTTGTTGTTATCAGTTCAATCAGCCTAAGCTAATCCGTAATCATTTCAAATGTAAAGTATGTATTTGTGACCAAAAATGAAGTCAAATAATGTATCCCATAGCGAGCTATGCAAATAAGTATGTAAACCAATTTGTAAACAATCCTGTAAATGCATTTGTAAACAAGCATGTTCTCACCCCAAAAATATATGTAAAACCAGTAAAACATGGGGCTATAAACTCACCTTGATCAAAGACCACGATCAAATAATCCAAATAAATCACAACCGAATCTGCAACGATCTCGGCCACGACCCTATAATTATGTCGCTCTATTATAATACACGTATTAAATACGATCAACGATGCGTACATCGTAACGACGAAAATCATACATATTTTAATATGTATACGCATTACCCATATTACATGTGATGAGAAATCATCTTGCGCGTCTTTCAACTTAGCCCTTAGTATATTATATGAATATATACTATTTTCCGTCTAATCATAGCTTATGTCGAATATTTACCGAAAGTTACTATTTTTAGACTCTTCGTTTTTAGGACCGAACAATGGTCTTAAATACATTTAATTGAAATAATAGATCAACCGACCTTTAGTTTTGACCCGCTATGTCTTAATTTTAAAACAGACAATCCTCGCGGCAAAGTAAAATGTCATTACGAACAACTTTCATGTTTCGCCGAAAGGCTGAAACGGACTCGAAAGTGCTCAAATCGTTTAATTAATAGATCTGTCAGATTTAATATATTAAAAATAACTTATTTTCTATTAAAGTGTATATTCCGATTTCACTCCAGTTTCTTTGTTATTGGGAGTTAAAAGTCCCGTTTTATATCAAAACGTCCGTCAAAATATAATTTGTTATATTTTCTAAACCAAAGTCTAACTTTTCAAAGTCTCGAATCTCGAATCCCATGTTCCGTTTTTTGCTCTTAATTATTCGTTACAAAACGCGCCAAAATCCGTTTTTAGCTCAAAAACTCATCTAATATTGCTTAGAGATTAATATTAATCCCGTTTGAAATATTAATATCACATTTTACTTAGACGTCGCAAGTTTCATTAGATTTTCATCACGTATACATTTTATCGATAATATAAACGAAATAATCGAATGCTTTTAAATTAAACGCACCCTTTTTCGGTGTCAACACAATCAAACACACGCGTTTCGGTGTCACAATAACAAACGCACCCATTTCCGTTGCAAACCAAACCCGACCAAACAACCCGACACCCCATCGTCGGTTGTTAACCCACAACCCGACCGCACCCTTTGCGGCTGACCCGAAACCCAAACCAACCCAAACATCCCCCGGCTGTTAATGACAGCCGAACCAGCAAACACACCCCCGCCAAGGGCTGTTTGGCAGCCAACCAAACACCCCTTTGTGGGCTATTTTCCCAGAAACCAAACTCACACTTTGGCTGTGACTCGGAAACCAAACGCACCCTAAATTCTACAAAGACAAACGCACCCTACTCGGTTGTAAACCAAACGCACCCTTAAGCTGTTATACACAGCAAAACAAACGCCCCTTGTTGCTAAACCCAACCCGAACCAAACACGCCCTTGTTGGGTGGCTGCTACCCAAACCCACCTTAGGGTGGTGGCTGCCCCGAACCCGACGCACCCCTTGGTGCATCTATAAACCAAACGCAGCCTTTCTTGCTGCTGACCCGGTTCCAAACGCACCCGTTCTGGTGAAAACCAAACTCGAACGCTCCCCGGCTGGTGCGTATCAAACGCACCCTATCTGTTGGTTTTATTATTAACCCAACCCGAACACCCCCCCTCTCTTGCGGCTTTCTGTCACTGAACAAACAAACACCCCCTTGTGGGGTTTTACAACATCAAACGCACCCTAAATGGGTGCTTAAAACCACACCGGACACACCCTAGTCTGATCTTAATAAACCACGCGCACCCTTTTCTTGTTTCTATACAAAAACCAACGCACCCTCGAGGTGTTGTGAACCCACAAACCAAACGCCCTTTTTTTCTGCTATACCAAAACGCACCCTATATTGTTATTGTTGTGGTGGTGGTGCGGCTGTGGTGATGTCGGTGGAGTGGACGTGGATATAGGCGCGTGGAAGAGAGTGAGATAGTGGATCGAATAGATCGGTTGAGGAGAAACCTTTTTGGTCTCGGCCGGAAAAGTTCGCCGGAAAACTTTTCCGGCGGTGGCAGTGGTGGCCGGCGGCGGCGGGAGCTCGCCGGAGAAGATGAGAGGGAGACAGAGAGACTAGTGAGGTGTGTGTGTATAATTTGAGATGGAAATGAGAAATATAAATAAACTTTTATATATAATAAAAGTTTTTAAAATAAATGATAAGTGAGTATAACTTGAGGGTTAAAAGTGTAAGTTTTTATAACTTCCGGTTCGGGACTCGTTTGGATGACTTAACGGACGATTCAACTCTCGAAACTTGCGCCATTGTTTTTCGAATCATTTTTCTGATAAAAATGAGTATTCACTTGATAATATTTCATAAATATTTTATAACATTTAATAAAATATTTGTTATTCATTTTGTGAACCGGTTTCGCCTCGTCCGAAATAAAAATGGATTTAAGCTCGAGCATTCGCGTTATCAACAACGCTTTTAATTAAAATGATGACTAATTTATTTAATATTTTTATTAAATAAATACTGATAACTAAAAACAAATTTAATTATTTTTGTGGGTCCGCGTTGTATGTTGTTCGTTAAATGTTTGCGGTGCTGTTTTAGCCCTTTTTGACTCGTTTTCAGGTATCGGGCAAAACTGAAAAGTTGTTCAAAATATCGTTTTACATCAAATTGATTTAGAGTCCGAATAGTGAAAACGTGCTTTAGATGGTCGTTCTTATAAGTCAAGTCAGACCCTAAAAGTCAAAGATTGAAATCGTCATTCAAAATTTCGAAAATTCTCGGATGTTACAAACCCAATCAAGTATCCCAAACCCATCGTCACAAGCCTCATAACAATCCAACAAATCAACTATATCTAATCCTAATTCCCTTCGTCACAATAATACAACTCCATCTTCATCTCCTTTACACGACTCGAATAAAAACCATAAACTCAAATGACCTCAGTATCATTTTTTCGTGTGTCACAATTACTTCATGACCTTCAAGAGATCAAGCACACGAAAGAAAAAGTATCATCATCGATCTATAAAGGTTATCAACCTTCTTTCACTGTTTGAAAATCAAAGATTGACCAATAACAATAATGTTATAATCAATCTTGGTTTCGTTTGAATTCACAAGAAAATCAAACACAATAAACCTACCCGAGACCCATATTGGATCTTGAAGACGTGTTGTGACTCGATATGTAAAGACTGATCAAAAGAGTGTATTTGGTTCGTCATTTGTAAGTTTAATACTTCACGAAAGGTCTAATAATTGTGATTGTAGCTGTGTTTCGTGGCTTAGAAGTTCTTGGTTGAAAGATTTGGGAGTTTGGTTTGGAGAGAGTTTCTTTCAGATAGAGATGGGGGGCAGATGAAATGGGGATTAGGTTTAAGGTTAAGTGATGTGAAATTAGGGATTAATTCTTATATCCCTATTTTCTTAACTGGATCCGAGTATTGCTAAAATAGATAGGCCGGTTCATATCAACTAACTTGGGCCGAAATCCTTGTTGTATTTTTGGGCTGATTTATATATTTTTATTGGTTTTGGAATGGAATGAATATTGATTAAAACAAAAAATGCTTGGGCCAGTTATGGTTATTATATCATGGGCTGAACTGAGTTATGATGCAATCGGCCGAAGTGTATGGTTTATCTATTTTGGGCTCGTGTTAACGGATTGAGGTCGGGTAATAAAACAATTCATGTCGGGTAATGTCTAAGTGACCAGGTTTTATTACTTGGACAGCCGTTATTATGGTATATTTTTTTTGAGCCAATATCCGTTAACCATCAAAAATCACGAACAACAACACAACAAACACAATACATTACACTAAAAACGATCCTTATCAAAATTCACCTTCACTTATAATGGCTAGTATTGGATTCTAATGACTATGCGGTTTTTGTACGATGTTACTTATTTGGGATTGAAGTAGACTTTCACGTGGAGTGTACTTATTTCGTCTTTGACGAAGATGCTTGTTCGAGCATATACGGTTTGTGATGAAGACTTGATGTATCTAGTTATACCTGATGTAAGGAGTTACATTGTAGTACTCACGGGTTATAGCTATCACTTTAAGGAGTTACATTGTAGTACTTAATGTCTTACGTAGTTGAGGAGATTTTCAGGAGGTGTTGTATTTTTTGTATACTTTGGAGCGGGTATATGGTACTTAGAGATTTGCCTCTGCACTGTTTTTCGTCACACTGATAGTACAAGATTAAGTCACAAGATCATGTCAAACTGCCACCTGTACCTGCAATGATTATGTTAGCCTCACTATTTTAGTGAAGCTAGCGCTTTACACGTGAATTAGACTAGCTATAGGCGAACTGCTACACGCAGGGACTAATATTGTATAAGTGGCATAGATAGCTTAAGATAGGCCTATAAATACCCATCATGACTCTCCATGAGGGGTTGGTTGAATTATTTGTGTATTTTACTTTCTCTTTCTAAAAACACATAGTTCATTCATCCCTCTCTCTACTTTCTCTCACTAAAAACATAATGTCTCATCTTTCTTATTTTGATCAACCAAGACCCCCTAAAAAGGTGTTTTTGATCCTCGTACAATTGGTACAATTGATTTTGGTGCTACGGTTTCGACTTCGAAAAGGAGATAAAATGAGTACTTTGGGCTGAATTCAAACAAGACTGGAATGCTTCCTAAGTGAGACGGTGTTGATGATATCATCCCTTCCCACATAGTATCCTAAATGAGAAAGGAGGTCTTTAAGCTAAGCTGGAGGAGGTTGTATGACTCAAGACGAGTGCATTAATTCTTATCAGTCTAAGGGGTGTCTGTTTGGGAGGGAGATGAAGAAAAATGAGCCTACTAGTTGAGAGGGAGTAAAAACTCAACTAGATACTGCATAAGAAGTTCAGAGCATAATTCACATCAAAGCCGAAGTATTCAGATGAGAGAATTTCAAGGATGACAAATGAGAAGCAGATTCAGGAAACTTCGACATGACCAGAAGTGCAGGAAAATGAAGCTTTTTCAAGACATGCAGCTGATTCAGAAACTTCACAATGACCAGAAGTGTATAAAGAAAGTCGTTGAAGACATGTTAGGAAGTTATGAGCATAAATCCAATCAAGGCCGAGATCATCGGTAGAGAAAACTTCTAAGTCATCTTCAGCAGTATGTGATTATGGATGAGTACACATCATGATACTTAATTGCATAACATATGTATCACATTAAGTAAAAATTTTGCTTATTCTTTAAAGAGCCTTAGGGAAATAAGGGGATAAGTAGAATTCAATAATAATACCAAGATTGATAAAAGTTGAATGAATCTTGGCCACTCACGACCGATTTTTTACAGCCTTCTAAAAGGCAGGAAGTTAACCAGAAGGATCGAAATAAAGATTTGCTACAAACTCTTGTCGAGGCGTGGCCGATGTTGTAGCCTTCTAAAGGTACTGAGTTTTAATAATGTATCTTAATTTTATCTTATTTTGTGCCTTAAAGAGCCTAAGGGTATATGATGGCAAAAGAATTGGACCATTCATGTCTTAAAGACCTTCGGTATATGACATGAATGGGTGCCTTGCTTAAGTAGCCTAATAAAAAAAAAGCTTAAATTTTGTGCCTCATGTGGACATAAATCTGATGCATTTGATCTGTTAGAAAAGAGCTAGGAGCTAATATATTGCGTTCTTAAACCGATACGCTTTATTTGGAAATAAATAGTACAAAACAAAATTCTTAATTAAGCCTTCGGTATATAGACTAAGTAAAATCTTGAGTATTACAAAAGTAGGTATTTAACGGGAGGAAAATAAGTACATAAATTAGTATTTATGAGTAGTGCTAGTGTCATGACTTGTAAAGTTGACAATGAGCTTTGTTATTTAAGCTTAACAGAGGGAAAAGTGAAAAAAATCGGGGATGATGCAGTCAACTTTAGACACTTAATTGTGCCTTTTGTAATCTATATGGATCCTAAAGGTTACCATGAGGTCAATGGAAAAATACATTATTCAACACCAACTAAGTTGTAGTTAGGAATAGTTATCAAGAAAAACATAAAAAGAGAAAATCCTTTGAACAATGGGAAATCGGGTGTATTATAACTTGTGATCTCTTAGCTCTCTTAACAAAAAAATCTTTGCACTTTTCAAAGGTATAGATAGTGGGGAAGTTTTCGAGGTATTTGGTTTAGAGGGCATGTGATAGTTCGTGGGACACGCAATCGTTAGTTTGTGGAAATTTTAATAATTGTAAAAATACACATAATCCGTTGTACTGAAAATAACCCAATAAACCCAAAACATACTAAAAACGGCAACAAATATGTCTTGAATTAATGTGTTTTAGTGTGTCAGGAACGATATATCAAAAATCACAAGAAAACCGCAAAAACGGGCAAGCACGACACGAGAACTAAGAGTTGTCCAAAAAGCCGGAAGCCAAAGGCCAGAAAAAGTCCAACTCGCTCTCCATCAACTCCAGTACCAATCTTGGTCAACAAAAGTCAACAAGACAAAAGTGTTCAAAATAACCCCTCAACTTCTCGAAAGAAATCCATAAATGGTTCCCTAAGCCTGAAAAAAAAAAAAGAAAAAAGAATAAATGGGCCACACCCATCCATAAGCCCATTACACTGGTCCCTTTACCCATTTCTATAAACCCACAAGGACCTAAACTGCCAATTGATAAACTCTTTTTACACTACACCATTTATAAAACAACCACAAGGGCCATATTTGCAATTTCCCTAAAGTTACAACTGAATTACCCTTTCAGTTAAAATTTGGGCGCGAAGAACAATTCACTGTTCATCGTCGTCCCAATTTACCAAGCTGTCAAATCAATGGGGATTTTTGTGAATTGAAGGGTGATTACGTCCTATTCAATGAGCTCCTAAACACAAGTCAAGGGCAAGGATAATTCATCAAATCAAGGATCTCGTTAGCTTTCACTTAAACAATCAAGCCCGTGGCTTATGGAGACAGCACAATGGAATGAGGAATTTGCATTGATTTCACTCAGCACACTAACACATAACGACACATCGTGGATTGCTAGCTTGCAACCATGTGAATCCCAAGGTTGATCAAACGGCCACAAATCATTCTCAAATGATTGGGTTAATGGAAGGTGGTGATTTAAAGGAGCGTGGGCATCAAGCAAGGGGCTAGAAGGATCCATGACTGGCTATAAAAGGCCACACCATCACACACACACAGGAGTCTTTTCCTTTTCTAGTTTTTATCCTAGTATAGTTTTTTAAGGTTAATGTAATTTTGATTTAAAATCATTTGTAACTTCTTTTTAAGTAATGTAATTCAGTTCTTTTTAATAAAATTTAGTTTAAATTTGTCATAAACTTTCATTGCTTTCAACTCATAAGCTCTCTCAATAAGCCTATTTGTCTCAATAAACTAATAAGCTCATATTAAGCTCTCAAGAGTCTCTAAGCTCTTGATTTGAGCTTAACCAATCCTAATATACCTTAACTTTAAAATCAGAAGTTAATTACCTTTGCTTTTGGACTTGTGAATTCTTAGAAGGGAGATCTAAAATGGAAGGATCTCAAAGACTTTTAACCCTAGCTTATTTATAATCTAGAGGAGCTGGGTATAAGCTCATTTTGGAGCATAATCAGCCCTTGTTAAGCTAGGCTAATTGTAAAGTCTTCTTTTATTTTTATTGTCATTTTAATTCTAGTTGCTTTCATCATTTAGCTTAATTAGTCTTAATTTAGTTTCTTCTTAATTGCTTATTAGCTTATTGTAGCTGCTTATTTGTGCTTATTTCTCTTTACTAGTGCTTATTAGTTATATGTCTTCATCTGTTTTTGCTTAAATAGATATAGATCATTAGTTTCTTATTTATGTCATAAAAATCCAAAAATATTAGTTAAATTAGTGTAGATCCTAGAATTTTGCTTAATCAGTTGTTAGAACATGTTAAATAAGTTAGTTATAAGCTATTAGTAACCTAGTTGTTAAGGTTTAATCACTAGTTTTCAAAATCAAAAGCTTGATAAATTTCTGTCAATAGGTAAAGGAGTGTTTGGATTAAGCTACTTTGACCTCAAATAGTCAAAGTGAGCTTAAGTATTTGATTAAGTCAGTTTCAATTTCATTTAAAATCAGTAGTTAAATAGTTTTTATAGGTTAAATTTTGAAAATGAAAAAGTTATGGCTTATTTTAAAAGGTTCAGCACCAGGGCACTTTAAAGCTTAAGCTAGGATTGCTTATTTTTGAGTTAGGTCCTCTAGGCTTTGGTTTGTGCTTGTTTTGTGTTTATCCACACTCAAAGAGAGTGTTTAGTGCAGCACCAAACCTCAAGGGAGCCTGCACTTTGGTCTTTGTTTGTGCCAATTGCACCAACAGTACCTTCATCAGAAGGTACTGCTGATCTTTAAGCTTCATATTAAGCTACATATTATAGGAATTAGAAGCTTAGATTTAGGAATATTTTAGTTTTCATATAGCTTAGGGTAAGCCATTGCTTATTTGTAATTTCCAGCTTAATTTGTTAGGGTAAATTTGCTTTTAAAAGTAGCTAATAAAAAACCAAAAGACCAAAAACAGTAGGAAATTAAGTAGTTTCTTAAATTGTTAATTTTAGCTTAAGGTATTTGTTTTTATAGCTTAAATAGATAGTTTATTAGTAGGTTCATAAGTCCTCAGAAGCTCTTAGTCCAGTATTGCTTATTGAGATTTTGAGCTTAATTGGTTTTTGTGCTTATTTCTTTGTTTTCTGAGTTTGCTACCTTGCACTTCATTTTAAGCTATAATCTAGTACTCCAATCTCTATTTTCTTTTCTCATCTAGTTTAAGCAACTCATAAGCTGTCTATAACATTTTTCCTTTTTCATTTTGAGCTTATTTTGAGCTTTTTATAGCTTATTTAGTGAAACCTTGAGAAAACCCTTAGT
>BQNB010033104.1:32712-52614 GCA_026074375.1 Tanacetum coccineum | reverse complement strand
TCATTTTCTACCTATGCGTGAGGATTATAAGATGGAAAGGTTGGCTAGATTGTATTTGAATGAGATAGTTGCTAGACATGGCGTGCCGATCTCGATTATATCGGATCGTGATAGTCGTTTCACGTCAAAGTTTTGGCAGTCAATGCAAGAGGCGTTAGGAACTCGTTTAGACATGAGTATGGCTTATCACCTGAGCGTACTATTCAGACTTTGGAAGACATGCTTAGAGCGTGCGTCCTTGACTTTAGAGGAAGTTGGGATGTTCATCTTCCGTTGGTTGAGTTTTCGTATAACAATAGTTATCATGCTAGTGTGAGATGTGCTCCGTTTGAGGCATTGTATGGTAGAAAGTGTCGTTCACCAATTATGTGGGCTGAGGTTGGAGAAGGTCAGTTGATAGGACCTGAGTTAGTGCAAGAGACTACTGAGAAGATCTCGCAGATTAAGGATAGACTTAAGGCTGCACGTGATCGTCAGAAAAGTTATGCTGATAAGAGGAGAAAGCCTCTAGAGTTTAGTGTAGGTGACTATGTCTTGCTCAAAGTATCACATTGGAAAGGTGTGGTACGCTTTAGGAAGAAAGGGAAGTTAGCACCTAGATTTGTTGGACCTTTTGAGATTATTGAAAAGGTAGTCCATGTGGCCTGTCGGTTAGATTTGCCTGAGGAATTGAATGGTGTTAATTGGCTGATCCAACACTGCAAGTGCCTTTGGATGAGATTCGAGTTGATGCTAAGTTGAATTTTGTGGAAGAGCCTGTGGAAATTTTAGAAAGAGAGTTTAAGAAGTTAAAGCGTAGTAGGATTTCCATCGTCAAGGTTCGGTGGGATTCGAAACGTGGCCCTGAATTCACGTGGGAACGTGAAGATCAGATGAAATTGAAGTACCCGCATTTGTTTAGTGATGTTAGTAGTTTAATTTCGGGGACGAAATTCTTTTAAGGGGGGTAGAATGCAACCTTTGCCCCTTTTGTGTTCTGAATATTTCATTTATAGTCCTTTGGCTATTTGACTTTTGTCAGTTTATTCAGATTTTGTACCGTGTTGACGGTGATGATTTTTATGAGAAATGTGATGAATTGTGGTTTATTGTGATTAATAATTCCTTTTGGATGGTATTATTGTGTTATTTGTATTCCGGGTGGTTTGGCCCGTGAATTTTGAGAAATGCCGAAAAAACGAGTCCGACACGTCCGTTAATGTCCAAATGAGCTTTGAAGGGTGTAAAGTGTAAATATGTCGTGTAAATACTATAGGTTAATGGAAAAGTTTTTTAAGGTGAATAAAAATGCTAATTATCCTTGGGGTAAATTTTACAGTTGAGTTTTACGAGTATTTAAGTGATTCCGACAAGAAAAGAAAGACCCGGGACTCCCTTGGATCCCATGGCCGGTCATAGCAAGAGAGGGGGACAAGGTGGCTAAATTTTAGCTAGCCTTGTCTAAAGTTGTACACTTATATTTCATCTTCTAGCAAGTTTCCACTCATTTCATTTCATTTCAAAACACACACACACACACACACACTTGTGTGTGTGTATTGATTCGTCCGCCACCTTGTACCACAAAACATCATAAATTTTCCAACTTTGATCGAGAACGTGTTATTCCGGGTTGATACGAGTGTTTGGGTATTCAATTAAACAATGTTTGGGTTGTCCGGTTCGTGTTGAAATCTACATTTTTTAAGAGGTGTGCCAAGGAATGTGAATCCTGTCAATGCTAGAAACCCAACTGTTAGAGCATGTTATGAGTGTGGTAGTACCAACTATGGCAAGTCATCTTATCCTAGAATGAATAAGGCACAAGGACCGGAAAAAAATCGTCCAAATCAAGTTGCTGCTAATAACAAGGGTCAGGGTCGTGGGAACCAATGGAACCAGGCTAGGGGTAGGGCATTCATGTTGGGAGCAGAGGAAGCTCGCCATGATCCGAACATTGTGACGGGTATGTTTACTTTGAACAATCATTTTGCCACTACCTTATTTGACTCTGGTGCCGATTATAGTTTTGTTTCCACTACTTTCATACCTCTGTTAGGCTTAGAGCCCAGCGACTTAGGTTTCAAATATGAGATTGAGATAGCTAGCGGGTAGCTAGTAGAGATTGATAAGGTTATTAAGGGTTGCAAACTAGAAATCGAGGGTCATGTCTTTGACATCGATTTGATACCTTTTGGGCACGGGAGTTTTGATGTGATTATAGGTATGGACTGGTTGTCCAATTATAAGGCTGAAATAATTTGCCATGAGAAGGTAGTGAGGATACCACTACCGGATGGAAAGGTGCTTAGAGTATTAGGAGAGAGACCGGAAGAGAAAGCGAGATTTTTGATGGGTGCTAAGACTGGTGATAAGAAACAAGAAGAGTTTGTTGTGGTTAGAGATTTTCCTGAGGTATTCCCGGATAATCTATCTGGATTACCTCCTAGTCGGGAAATTGAGTTCTAGATTGAGTTAACCCCTGGAGCAACGCCGGTAGAAAAGTCTCCTTATCGTTTGGCACCTTCTGAATTGGAGGAGTTGTCAGGACAACTCAAGGAACTCCTACTCAGTATTTGTGTGATTATTGGAGCGGATGGGTACGCCTACCCAGTATTTGTGTGATTAATGGAGCGGATGGGTACGCCTACCCTGGTTTGTGTGTGGTTCTACCCTAATTTTAGTGCTCCAGCTGGTAGGCCCTTTAGGTGCGTAAGTGACATATGGTTATTGATTAGCGGTGATGCTATGGTTGTTTGCATATATATTCACTGTCATATAGCACTATTGTCCACTGGTTGAATTATTGGCACAACTTTTGGGTTTAAGGTCAAACCTACGAGCTCACTAACATTATTGTTGACGTTTTTGAGTATCATTTTTAGGTGAAGTGAAAGAAGAATAGTTTGGTGATTGTGATAGCAGACTTAGAAGTATCACGAGTGGAATTTCATGTGAAGTCTTGCTTGCTTGTTGTTTGATCTTAGTATTTGGATGATTTGGATTAAGTTTAGATTATGGACCCCTGTGTGGGCATTCGAATAATTGTAAGAGATTATGGATTTTTAGTTGCGATTTGGGACATCACTCGAGGTTGTTCCAGGTTGATATTCTTCATAGCACTTGAAGTTTATGCATTGAAGTTTTCTCTATTTTGTATCTTTTGTTATGATTGATCATTATGTTGCATTCTCGAGTTTCCGCCATTGTCGGGGTGTGACACAACCTAAGGGTGAGCCATCATTTTCTTTACCTAAAAAAGCTAAGAACCTCTGCCATAATTCAAGGAGTGCTAGGAGTAATCTCTTGTTCACTCTTGTTAGTGTGGTGTTTGGATCTTGGAATATTGGAGGCGTATTGGATTGCTATAAGTCCAACATTTGTTTTTCTTGTAATCAAAGCTAGGTATAATTTTGTTATGATTATGAACTACTTTTGTTATGTGAGAATGATCAAAGTTTATGTTTTGTGTTGGATAATCATTATGATTATGAAGTAATTTGTTGATACTTGTGTGGAAAAATGTAAACTTGATTATGATTGTTTGATGAATAAATTATGCATGAGATTATGATTTTCCTTATAAGTTTGTTTGAATAAAAATGTGTTTATATAATTGTTAAATAAATTCTTAATCGGATCAAGAGGTCAAAAGAATTTCCGTTGAAGTTTTTATTCCAAAAAGTTAGTGCACGAATGAGTATGGTTTTTGGTAATTGACACCTGGTGTGCGGTCGTCGTAGGACTTCTACAAGAAGTTTTACGACTCCCTAGGCAGAGCACCTAATCGTTGTAGTAGTAGTATAGGCAAGACTCGGGGGGTTGTTATCGTTCACTCGGGGAATAGGTTGGGAAGGCTTAATCATGGTCTAACAGAATTCTAAGGGTTGAGAGAAGATTATTTTTGTATTTTTATATTTTATAGAAAACAAGTGAATCATATAATTGGAGAGGTGGTTGATATTAGCTATTAAACTAAATATAAATCTACGTTACTGGTGATAACAATAAGATAAAAGACTGTGTTTATTTATTCATGTATTACTCCCTAGATTGCTTATCCTAGTGTTGTTGCCTTGTCACCCTTGTGATGATCTGTGTAACTATTTCCTAAGTCATGAACGAATTACACGAACCCGCCGTCTACTTAGTATTCCGCTAGAGCAAACGGCACAGTAAGGTCTAGTATCTATGGAAGCTATTACATAGCCCATAGGGAGTACATAGTACCATGTGATATATATATTAAAAGTGGATCAACCATATTAGGAGGCAAAGGTTGTATTTGCATATTGTTACCCGAGGGATCCTTTCTACACTATCTTGTTTCCCTTGACTTATCAACAGCAAGCAGGACAAAAGTGGTTTTTTAGAGCAAGTAACTGCACATCCATCAACAAGAAGCAACACACTAAAAGAATCTACATTCTAGGGTTTCATTACAATCATAAATAAACAAATAGAATGTTTTAGTAATTATTTTAAAGATAAAGCAAGAGCATAGATAGATCAAACAAACCACATTAGACCATATTGAATGAGTTAAATAAACCTTATTGATTAAAACATGAGTTGGGAGGAAGTTCAAGAGGGTTTTTATAGGGCCCTAAATGTCGTCCCTAAACAGCTGCTAAACGAACTGGGTTCTGGTATGTGCTTAATTACACTACCTTTTTACAATAAAAAACGACTTAAAATGGACAAAAAAAAACAGTTACTAAATGCATAATATATGTTTGTTTTGCATTTGTAGTGTGCAGGAAACGGATATCACACAAAGGACGAAAAACAAAGCCAAAAACGACAAAACCGGACACGGAATGGAAAAGCGTGGAAAAAGTCAAAGTCAAGTTTTTTTTTGTTTTATGCCAAGCCCAGTTTGAAAATAGGTTCAAACACGGGACAAACACCGAAGCATAAGTTCAAGGAAAAACCAAGTTTAGGGGTACCTAAAATTGTAAATCCATAAAATTGTTTTGATAGAAGAAAAGAAGGAATTACGTGAAAGGGCCATAATTCTGCTAAATTGCAAAGAAATTTCCACAAGGGGTTAAATCTGCCAACATTTCAAAGGCTTTCTCACACAAGGGGAACCTTGGGTTGGACAACAAACCTATATTATAACCTTGGGGGTTTATTTAGCAAGTCCCCAAACTGTATAACACCAAGGACGAAAAATGATCATACCATTATCACCATGAGGGGGCCAATCTTGTCCATCACACAAACCACTTTTCCTGTTTTAAAACCAAATACATTTGTTTCCCGCCCTTTTCAATACCCAATCCAAACTCACGGGTAGCCTCCATCCTCTTTTACCCTGGCAACCTTTTAAAACACCATGGATATAAACCTCCCCCCTCATTTCACTATCTTTCCCACCAAAAAAGGGGCATTTGGCCATGTTGGCATTCTTACCTTTTTCTCCATTAACTTTGCCCGATATCAATGGGAGAATGGTTTTAAAAAGAAGGCACTCAAATTTGTTTCAATGGCTTGGTTAGGGCTTTGAAGTCTCTTCACAGAAGAAACATGAAAGAAGGGCTGAAGGACTTAGCTACTTAAGCATTAAATAGGGAGGGTATGTGAGCTGAATTTAGTGTGTATTGTAGGAATGTCTTTTTCTTTCTTTATAATTAAAGTCTTTTTATGTTTCTTTAAGCTTATTTACAGGTTATTGCAAGTTCATTTGTACTCTTTTAAAATGTTAATAATAGGTGGGTTTTAGTTTTTTGTTTAGCTTTTTATTGTCTTGTATTTCATTTCTTTTAATGAAAATTCAGTTAATTTTACATTTGTGTTCTAAGTTACAAAAGTCTCTTTAAAAACCTTTAAGCTCTCAATATAAGCCGTTTTATAACCTGTTTTTAAAAAACTTTAAGAAAAATTCAAAAAGGGGGACATAATCGTCCTGTTGGCTCATGCATTCGGGGAAGGAAGCTATATTGGAAGGCTCATTGGTATTGCTTAGTTCGAGCTTATTCATAAGCTTTGGGTAGGTTTAGAGCTTAATTAGGTTTCATACAACCCTGTTTGAGCAAGGGTTAAAGGTACAATTTCTTTTTAAATTTTGCTTAATATGTTTATTTAGCAGTGCTTATTTTTTGCTTTATTAAGGTCTTTTTGTGCCTTATTGCTGTTTATTTATGGCTAAAGTATGGCCTTGTTAGTTGATTTTCTTTCACTAACATCCAAATTGCTTTTAAAACTGCCTAATTTTGCTTATCAAGTCATAGTTATCACTCCTTTAAAAATGCTTATTTTGTGTTGCTTTTCCCAATTGTTATTTGCTTAATATAGTTGCTTAATTAGTAATTAGGCTTTTAAAATTTTGAGCATTAAAATAGGTCTTGTCGTATTTTAAAATCAAATATTTAGAATTAAGGGGGCGTTGTTTGGTTAGGAGGGAAAAGGGTCTAAAACTGGTGTGGTGTGTCATGGGTTGGGGTCATAGAGTTAGATTTAGCTTAAGTATTTGAGCTGATTTAAGTCTGTTTTGCTAAAGCTTTTTAGTCAAAACCTGTTTTTTCAAGTTTTTACAAGTGTTCTTAAACTGTTGCTTTTAAAAAAAAGATACAATGGCTTATTTGGATAAGCCATTGTATATTTGAGTTGTGGTTTAAAAAGTTGTGTTATTGTGTGTTAAAACAAGCTGACAAAGTCCCTTGAGTCATTTTGACTTGTTGAGTCAAAACTACCAAAGTCTTAAGTGTCAATTTTTTTAAGCAAAAAGCCCATTTTCATTCTCAAAAATCAGCATGTTTTCTTTGTGTTTAGGGGCTTAAAATTTGAGCATAAGCTCACTTTAAGCCATTCTAAATCTGTTTTAACTTAGTCTTTTTATTTGAGCTTATTTGACAGCTTAAAATAAGCTGTCAAATTAAGCCCTTGTTTTAGCTTAGTTTTGCCCTGGTGCTAGGGGCCCATTTTTTAGCAGTCTTTTCTAGCTTATTAGTGAACTTAAGCCCAAGCTTTTGGCTTTTCTTAAGAGCCAATAAGCTCTTTGATAAACCCTCTTTGTTTCAGGCCTTAAAAAGCCCTTCTTGTTGCTTATTTTTAAGCCAAGAGTGAGACCCTAAGCTTAAATTCACACCAACAGTACTAACTCTTAAGTTAGTACTGTTGTGGGTATTAAGCCACTTCTTGGCTTATTGAGCTTATTCCATGTGCTTATTTGTGTTCCTAGTAGCTTATTAGGTTAGTGTGTTAGGCTGTGTGTGCTTATTTACTTATTGTTTTAGCTTATTTTGTGTAAACAGCCCAAGACTCACTTGCCTTTTGCACTTTTTAACGCTTTAAGCTAATTTAGCTTCCTGTCACTTAAGCTCTTTAAGCTTATTTAGTTATTGCATTTCAGTTTTAAGTGCTTATTTAGGTTAGATAGATAATATTCCTTTTAGCTTATTAGTTTAAAGTCTAGCTTATTAGTCCAAAAAGTCCAAAAGACTTAAGCCATTTGCCTTTAAGCTAACTTTTAGCTTCTGTCGTTTTAAAAAGCCTTTTTTAAGCTTATTCATAAGCTTTTACAAAAAGTTGTAGTTTTGAAAGTTGTTAAGCTCAATAAGCTTAACAACTTTGGTTTACAAAGTTTTTCATAAAAAAAAGAAAGGAGACAAGGGGTGACAGGTGTGAGCAGACTCGGGATTACCCGGGCCTTCTAACCCTCGTACACTCTCTTTTTTACATCACCCCCTTACCGATGCGCCCTTGGGACTTTTTCATTTAAAGTACCAAGTGGTTAGCTTATAAGGTGTTTTTACCCCTTATAAAAAGCTATAAGCTGTGCTAGCTTTTTTGCGGGGTTATTTATAAGCAAATTTTTGGTTTTCTTTTTATTGTAGGTTATTTTATAGTGTAAAGTATTTTTAGTAAATTTTTAGTATTTTTAAAATGTGTTTAAGTATTTTTTATTATTTAATTTAGTTAAAAGTTTTAAAAAAATTCTTAAATAAATACAAAAATTATCAAAAAAAAATTTAATTTTTCTTTTTTAGTAAATTTTCTTTAGTCATTTATAGTTTGGTAGGAAAAAATTACAAAAAATTTTCGTTAGGGTTCATTTTTTGTTAACTTTTTGATTTTTTTAAAGAACGAGGCTAGGGTTTGCGGGTTTTTGTCATTGAACTCGTTTTTGGGTCAAACGTACATCCGTTTTCAGTCTAGTTTTTTCATTCTTTCGTTATTAGTCCCTAGAGTAGTTTAGATGCAATAATTTATCGTTAGGGTTAATTTTTGAAGAATTTTAGGTTTTTTTGAAGCCTTTGTTCGGGATTTCGTGTGGCTCTCGTTTTCTAGCTTAATTTTCATACATTTTTAAGTTTTTTCTTAATCGTTTTTGTTTGTTTTTGTTTAATTTAACTTTTCAACACTTTCTCATATTCTTTTTCTTATCCTGTCATACTCCCGATCTTCCGACGTAGCGATCTTCTCAGCATGGCCTCGTTGGGGATTAACGACCCGGGAAAATTCTATACTACTTCTCGTTTTATTGATTTTGGTTTCTAGACTATTCTTACTATATATATTATATATTTTTTTATTTATTATATATATTTTTTTTAAGGGGTTAGTTTCAGAAACCAATCATTTTGGTGCCGTTGTCGGGGAGGCTGTGGAAAACGATTATCGTTTCGTCAATCAATTTGTGTTTGAAGCTGTGAATATTTTTATATATAAAAATAAATACAAAAAATTATTTTTCATTTTTTATTAGTTTAATTATCCGATAAAAACCCTAAGAAAAAAACCAAAAATATAAAAAACTTATCCTATAAAATATGAATAATTTTCACAAATTGGTTAAATATACCTATATATAATATTCTCAATTGTGGTATTATCTAAGTATACTTCGGTGAACCTTGTTGGTTCCCAAAACTCGAACAAAGTTTATAAACGTGCGTTTTGTGTCTCTTTACAATGTTCACGGCCTCATCTTGAAAAAGTTTATAAACAAAACTTATTTAAAGTGGTTAAGGAGGGTTGTTTTTCGAGGAAACTACAAACCGAAAAGGAGAAATAAGCTTCGCGCTTATTCCTACTCCTCCGCTCACTGTGCGGTTTTTCTTTTGAGAGCTACCGTGAAGTAAGTAGGATTATTTGGTTGAATTGGTCTTATCTCATTGTCTCACAGGGTTTAAAATACATTGAGAATAAATCAATTGAAATTCCTAATAAAATTAGTTTAATTTTTCTTTTTTTATTTCGTTTTTGGTCTGCGCTACCTCGTTATCAAGCCGTAGAAGTCGACAATACCACAAGTACGACAAACTAATTCTGTTGGTAATAACAAATCTTGAGAAACAAATAACAATCAAGATACTTTCAATCCTACACATAGTCTATGATGGACGTTAACGAAACTATGGCGCAAGTGCTCGAAGCACCCCAAAGAGGGTTACGTGGGGAGGATGCGATCGTTGTTCACGAAATTACCGCGTTATCAAACTTTGAGATCAAGCATGGTCTATTAATCTTGTCAAAACTAGCAATTTTTTGGGACACGTTAAGAAGACCCACTTGCCCACATCCTAATAGTTCTAACAAGATACTTCTACGATGAAGTTCCGAAAGTCCCCGAAGTAGGTCGGTTTAGCTTTTAAGCTTATGCTTTTCCCATTTTCACCTCGAGGGGGAGCAGCCCAGGATTGGCTTGAAAAAAGAGCCCCTCGATCGTTTCTTTTTACTGGGATGATCTTTGTTTCGAAACTTCATTAACTAATTCTTTCCCTCCCTCTAAAACAACAAATCTTATCGGAAATGAAAAATCACGAGATTTCAACAAAAATTTGATGAAACGTTTTTAAGAAGGCTTGGGACCGATTTCAATGATCTTCTTAGGGGATGACGCATAATATGGTTTTAGAATTGCATCAACTCGATACAATTCTTAATGCCCTAAATTTAAATGATAAAGTTCATTGAACTCCGCTTGCGGGTGGTAACTTTTTGGATAAAAGGCTCGTGAATGTCTAAAAATCATCGAGAGCCAAGTCCAATGTTCGTCATCACGAAGCGAATAAGGGGGGCATTTTTCCAAAGTGAGTACGAGTTCTTCTACCCCGCAGTTTCTTCCGATGTTTGTTTGAGCTAAAAGATATGGTTTAGAGCATTTGTATTCTCGATATGGTAAACCAAACTTCCAGCTCTCTCGCTCCGTTAAAAGCTCGATCGAGCAAAGTTGTGTAAATTTCGGGGGTGGTTCATTCTTACCAAAATTGTCCAGCCACCAATGGACCTATCGTGGACAATATCAGAATACGTGTCCACAAGCCACCGCAGTTAAAAACTACAACCAAGGGAAATGCCAGTTCAACCTCAGATGGTTGTATCTTAAATTCGAACTCCTCCCGGGTTTTTTCCTCCTATGCATTCATTCAAAACAACCAAAAATCGGGGGATCAATTTCAACCAAAAAATCGGGGAAAAACAATTTGAACCAAAATCGTGGTAATTAATTTCTATCATCGGGTTGTTTTCACCTCAGTTTAATCACCACCGACTTTTCAAGCCTCCACCATACCAAGGCTCCCGCTCCAGGTCATCCAACACCAGGTGTGTCTAAGTACGATTTTGTCACTAGTCAAAAGCAAAATGACGCGGTTATTGCAAAATATGCAAATTCAAATGGCAAATATAAACGGACTGTTCACCAAATTCGTGTATAGTAATATGCTTATACTTCGGGCTCGGGTTGTCTCTTCAATGCAACACATTGCTAACCTATAAGGTGATGTGAAAAGCAATCAATACCCGAAGCGGTGTTTTCCTTATAATTGGACCTTTCAAACTTTCTTCTCTTCCTAAAAGAGGGACGGGAAAATTGAACCCGAGGTGACCAAAGGATACGGTGCAAACCAAGCACGGAAAAAATTCCAACCTGCCGGTTATGGTCCATAAATAATGACCAAATTGGTGAGGGGCCCGTTGTTGTATCCAAATACTAAAACCACCTTGCCTTATCCTTCAGGGCCAAAATCATAGAAAAGTTCCGTGGAAATAAAGGACAATCTTCTAGCTTCAAAAAAAATTTATGAGATTTTTCGGGGAATCTTAATTTCGTGCTAAGTTTTCGGGACGCCTTCTACACATGCCAAATTTGCACCATGTTTTGAAAGCTCCTTAATTGAAAAGGATAAGATAATTGAGTTGACAAAGGGACACCCGGGTAACGTAGAATTGCTCGGCGGTTTATCCTAAAAAAAAATGTTTTCCCGAGAACCTTGGAGACACGGTAGATTTTCTTTTACTGTGTGATTTTCCGGAGATGAATGAATGCTTTGCCTTTAGCGTTCTCGGTGGCATAGCATCAAACCTAAATGCCTCTATCTATTTAGGAAAGAAAACTATGTCTCCCAGCTTTGACCAAAACCCGAATGATACTTGGAACCTTGCCGACACCGAACATTTCTATCTCCATCCGGGCATCGCCGAGGTTGTTTTCGGATGAACTGAAAGTTGGAACGTTCTTCTTTCCTGCGGATTTTGTGGTAGTTGATTACGTTGCCGATCCTCAGGCTCCCATGTTTCTTAGGAAGACCTTTCTTGAGGACGGCACGTGCCTTAATAGATGTTCACGGTGAACAAATGGGACCCTTTAGGACATGATGTCCAATCGTACCTTCAAGTTGTGATACTAAACTCTCTCCTACAATATCATTTGAATCAGTTAACCGAGTCGATTGTTATTGACATTGCTTGTGATGAAATATGTTACAAAAGTACTTGAAATTTCTGAAAAGTGGCAATCCCACGCTATTCTCCGGGTCTTTACGATCGTTTCGCGTCCTCCATCTTTGCACTCCATTCAGTGAAGTGATTTTTCTAATGGGAAGAGATCGATGCATTCTTGGACCCCCGATGATTCAATACCACGGGTTGTTGATGGCATCTATGATTCTGTGGGAGGATTAGTTTACCTTGAGGAGTTGTTTAGTTTGATAAATAGTGACCAAATCTCCTCCGTAAACAGTTTGTGAAATTAATGTGCCTGAAAAGGTTTAAATCTTTACCATGTGAAGGATTCCTCCCGACTTGAACTCAAAAGACTACTCCATCCATCTGAGGTATGCTTTTTTGGAGTGGTGATGACTAATTTGCCCGTCATTATCGCTTTAATAAAAAAATTGAAAGATGAGGATATTAAAACCGGCCCTATCATGGTTCTCAAGTCCACACAAACATGCAATTGATTGGAAGATTTCTGGATATTATGGGAATAGATCTTACAGGTTTTGACCCATAAAAATTTTGATGGAGGAAATGCCAAACCGTAGTTCAACATCAGAGTATGATTTAACCCAAAAAATCCATTGAAGGTTATTAAGCAAGATGTTATCAAACTTCTTGATCTGCAGGGTTTATCTACCCTAACACTCTGACAGCCCTTGGGTAAGCACGGTGCATTGTGTCCTAAGGAAAGGGAGGCATAACGTTGTGAAAATTGAAGGAAAATTGAGTTAATACCCAATAGGTTGGTTCGGGATGGCGAGTTTGCATCGATTTATGAAAACTAATGATGCAAAACTTCGTAAAAGACCATTTACCTTTAACATTCATGGATCAGTAGTTTGAGAGATTTAATCCAGGAGAAAATGAGTACTATTGCTTTTTTGGAAGGATTTCCGGCTACTTTCAAATCCCAATTGAACCCAACTTGATCAAGAGAAGACTTCCCTTCACCTGCCATTACGGGGACATTTGCCTATCGTCGCCATGCCTTTTGGGTTATGCAATTGCACCAGGCACGTTCCAAGGTGTATGGTTGCAATCTTTCACGATTATGATTGAGAAAAAACCATGGAAGTTCTTTCATGGAGATTTCTCGGTTTTTGGTGACTCATTTCTCATCTTGCCTTTTCAAACCGAGGACAAAAATGCTACAAAGGTGCGAAGGACACCATCTTGTGACTAATTGGGGAAAAAAACTGCCACTTTATGTTAAGGACAGGCTAGGTCCTTGGCCATTAAGATTTCTAATATCCGGGATTTGAGGTTGATAAGAGGCAAAAGTTGATGTCATTGCAAATTGCCTATCCCCTACCGTGAAGTGGTTTGCAGTTTTCTCGGTCACGCCGATTCTCCGACGATTTTATTCAGAGATTTTTCCAAAATCGCCCCGCCTATGACCACCTCCCTGTGGAAAAAGAAACTCCGTTTTATCTTTCGAAGGAGTGCATGAAAGCAATTTTGAAAAACCCTTAAGATTGAAGTTAACCAGATGGGCCCCCACAAATTTATAGTTTGCTCCGATTGGGACTTGCCCTTTGGAAATCATTGAGTGATGAAAGTGATTTTGCTGGTTGGGGCCAGTACTAGGGCAACGTAAGACCAAAGCACTTCAGCCGGATACCACCTATGCAATCAAAACTATGAACGAGGGCTCATGCACATTATCACTACAACGGAAAAAAGTATTACTTGCCGTGGTGTATGCTTTCGAGAAAATTCGGCGGACATATTTGTTGTCTAAAGTATAGTGGGTATACGGACCCATTCGGCTCTCCAAGTATTGGGTTTGCTAAGTCTGGATGCTAAAGCCAAGATTGCTCCGGTGGATTTTGGCTGCTTTTTTTCCCAAGATTTTGATGTCGTTATCGGTGATTAAAAAAAGGAGAAGAAAATCTCGTCGACAGGTCCATCCTTTCTAGACTTGGAGAATCCCCATCAAAGTGAAGCTCGAAGAAAGGAAAATTACGGAAACAATTTCCTCTCGAGGACACCTTGGGATGGTTACCTTTCGTGGTGATGATAATGCCCATGGTTTGCCGATTTGCAAACTTACATTGCGGGGAATTTTGTAAATCAAGGGCTAATTTCGTCCCCAAACAAAAAAGAAAAGTTTTTCAAAAATCGTTTCAAAAACACACTTTTGGGTCAGACCTTTTTCTATTCAAGTCTGGTGCAGACCAAGTAATTAGGAGTGTGTTTCGGGGGAATGAAGCTTTTGACTTTATTAATATGATTGCACAGTGGGAAACACAGGGGGACACTTCGGTGCCAATTTACACAGCTAATAAAGGTTCTTCGATTAAGGATTTTTATTGGCCCCGTTCTACAAAGGATGCCCACGGACTTTGACAACCAATGTGACATTTGTCAATGTCAAGGGCCCAAAATTTCGCAATGTGATGAGATGCCAAAAACTATATCCAAGTTTGCGAAATCTTTGGTACATGTGGGGCATTACTTTAGGGGGCCATTCCCGTCTTCAAGGAGGGGAACAAAATATATACTCGTGGCCCTTGTTTACTTATTCAAAATGGGTTGAAGCAAAAAGCGCTACCACCAATGATGCCCGAGTTTTGTTTGTAAATTTCTTAAATCTCTCTTTTCTCATAGATTTGGTGACCCTCGTGCAATTCATTAAAGTGATAGCGGGGGAACCATTTTTGCATTTGATCAATTTTCAAAGGTCATGCTTAAATTACGGTGTTTACTCATCGTCTCTCCACCGCGTTTCCATCCACAAACATGGGAAAGTTGAAGGTTTCCATCGTGGTTTTGTTGTAAAGGATTTCTGGGAATGGACCTGTGGGCGAAAATCGTTTTTTGCATCTTGGTCGGATAAATTAGATGACGCACTTTGGGCTTTCCGCACAGCTTAACAATAACACCCATCTGGGTGTAACTCCATATAAGTTAGTGTATGGGAAGGCATTTGTTTTCTCGACGAGCTTGAGCATAAAGCTTACTGGGCCCTCAAAAGCATACAAACTTTGATATTTTTAAAAACAGTGGGGGTGATACAGAAAAAGTTCAACTCATGGAAAACTTATTGGATCTTTCGTTGATCATTGCCTATGAAAACTCTTTGATCTATAAAGAGAAAACAAAGAGAATCCATGACTCAAAAATCAAAAATCGCGTTTTTAACGTCGGTGATCGAGTCCTCCTCTTTAACTCTAGATTGAAGATTTTCTTGGGCAAGCTTAAGACCTGCTGGGGAGTTAGGCATTACTGTATCCCATGGTTTTTCCATATGGCACTGCGGAGTTTTCCCAAAACTTCCGGGCCCAAATGTAAAGTGTATGGTCATCGTTTGAAACCATACTTTGGAGGGGACATACCCAACCAGGAGGTTTGTCACGGGATCTCCAGACGTTCACCATGGACAAATAAATTCGGGGGGACGGTATGGTCAAGCATAGCGACCTTAAAACATGCGCTCTTATCAGTAGTAGTAAATAAAAATAAAGTGTTTTTGTGTGAAAGGCTTACCTCTTCCATTACCCGTGTTTTGTCCATGTTTTGTGTGCTTTGTGTTGTATGTCCAGGATTTCCCGGATTGTGAAGATCTCGTGCTGCTCGCAGTATCCACAAGAGTTCACTCCTCTGCTTCATTTTTTTGGGAATCCAGTATCAAATCTAATCGACTAACGTTCTTATCTTTTTGGGTACCACTTCTAAACGGCCTTAGATTTGCGTAGGGAAACCCCTTTGGAAAAAACATCGAGGACGATTGTTTAGTTATAGTATGGGGGGATCTTATTGATTTTTGCCTTGCAGTCGTTGTTTATTCACGCAATCCCGTTTTTACCACCTAAATTTTTGCAAAGAATACCAAAAAATTGGAAATTTTTTTTTTTTTTTAAACAGTTTTTTCATAAATAATAATAAATGTTTTGTCACTGTTTTGGACTTTCCTAATGGGTAGATGAGAATAATTTTTGGACTCGAATGGGAGTGTTGAGCCCATAGGCTAGTTCCTCAAACTTACCGCTTGTAGGGCTAAGCTTTTGACGAATTTATATTGCTTCGAATTTTAATATGGTGAAGAACATGAAGTGATAGAGTTATATATAAGTTTGTGTGTCTGAGAAGATCTTCTATAAACTTATATAGTAACTGTGGCTTTTTCTCACATTAGCTTCTAATCCCACCTATTCATACGTGCTCATTTCAAATTCAACTAAGTCAAATCAATGTTTTTAGGAAAAAGCTTCCAAATTTACAACTTGTTCTTTAAAGCGAGATTTTTCTGTTTTGTAAATTCGAAAGTTAAAATGACAAAGATAGCATGAATGTAATTATGAATGCAAAAATGCATGATTTGAAATTATGCAATGAAGGCTTACATTTAATTATTGGACCAAGTAAAAGATGTGTCGTTGATTCCCCACTCCGCTAACCACGAGGTGGGGGTTCAAACTAAGACATTTTTACTTCTAGGGATTTGGTGTGTTGTGATATCTCACCAGGAAGCGAGGTCTAGGTGAGGGTTCAAACTATGGACACCTATCTTAGCCACCTATTTGGAAAGAAGGTGTGATGTGATTTCCCAAACTTTTTCTCTATGTCATTACGTTCCCCTTCATTCCTTTTCTAAACTTTCATTAAAAACTTCATGTCACTTAAAAAATTGCATTGTCTTGACTTCTCATACATCAACATTAGTTAATACTTTCTTATTTAGCGTAGTCATCTTAACATTTCTTTTTATCGTTTCCATTATAACACCTTGCTTTCGTTACTTATTTTTAGTTAATTTTTATCAAGGACTATAAGTCACTTAAGAAAGTTCATTGCTTTGTCTTATACCTTCCATATTTACATTAGGGTGCTAACAATACTTAGCAACCACCATAATCATTACACCATGCCATAAGGCACATTACAACATCGATTTAAATTTCATCCTTAGTCATATACTCTTAACATCTTAAACTTTAGCTTTCTTTCTAAAGTCTATACTAAAGGTCAAATTCTAACTCTTATTTCACCAATCTTATTTCCTACAGCTTTTAACAAATATTAGACTTTCATTTCCTACTTCTTGATTTCTTCTCATGCTATGCCGAGAACACATAAGCCCACCCGTCCATACTTCTTTATTTACATTGAGAAGCGTCCCAATCAATGCAAATAAGGAAGTATAAACTTATGATTCTGTTATTTACAATTTCTTTATTCAAACAAAAAGGTATCCCAATCCATTTAAATAATGAGATTATAAATCATCCTACTTATACACTTCCAACATAACAATCAAACATACTTAAGTCTTTATTACTTTTCATTAATCTCATATTCATATCTCATTTAATTTCAATATCATCTTTTATAGTCTTGGATCCAATCTCCTTAACTTTTTCCTTAAGGAAACTTGGCTTTCTTCCCGTAGGCATTCGCCCATTACTGATACCCTTGTGGTATCATTAACATTCTTAGGATATCCCAAAGGATACCATCACATTAGGCTATCTCGAAGGATTCCATCACATTAGGCTATCCCGAAGGATACTGGTATGTGCTTAATTACACATACCTTTTTCCATTAAAAACGGACTAAAATGACCAAAAACAGACAAAAACTGCCAGATATATGTTTGTTTTGCATTTGTATTTTGCAGGAAACGGATATCTAAGAAAAGGACGAAAAACGAAGCCAAAACGACAAAACCGGACACGGAATGGAAAAGCGTGGAAAAAGTCAAAGTCAAGTCCAAACCCAAGTTTGAAAAAGTCAACCCCGACAAACCCGAAGCCAAAAGTCAAGAAAAACAAGTTTAGGGACTAAACTTGTAAATCCCTAAACTTGTTTTGAAAGAAGAAAAGAAGGAAATAAAGAGAAGGGCCAAATCTGCCAAATTGGCAAAGAAATACCACAAGGGTTAAATCTGCCAACATTTCAAAGGCTTTCATCACAAGGACCTTGGGTGCAACAACCAATATAACCCTTGGGGGGTTAATTTGCCAAGTCCCCAAACTTGTATAACACCAAGGACGAAAATTGCAACATCCCTTATCACCATGAGGGGCCAATCTTGCCATCACCCAAAACCTTTTCCTGTTAAACCCAAAACATTTTTTCCCGCCCTTTTCAATTCCCAACCAACTCACGGGTTAGCCTCCCCCTCTTTTACCCTGCAACCCTTCAACACCATGGATAAACCTCCCCCCTCCTCTCCACTATCTTTCCCACCAAAAAAGGGGCATTGCCATGTTGGCAATCTCACTTTTCTCCATAACTTTTGCCGAATCAATGGCTAGGATGGATTTAAAGAAGCACAATTGTTATCAATGGCTGGGATTAGGGCTTTGAAGTCTCTCACAGAAGAAACACAAGAAAGAAGGGCTGAAGACTTAGCTCTTAGTATAAATAGGAGGCTATGTGAGCCGAATTTAGTGTGTAGTGTAGAAGTCTTTATCTTTCTTTAAATTAAGTCATTTTTATGTTTCTTTCAGCTTATTTACAGCTTATTGCAAGTTCTTTGTACTCTTTTTAAAAGTTAATGAAGTGTTGAAGTTTTAAGGTTTTATACCCGTTTTTGAGTTTTATTGTCAAACTGCTTAAATTACCTTTATATGTGTTAAAAAGCTCTTAAAACAGCTTATTAATAAGCTATGTTCACTTAACAAGTTAATAAGCTAAGTAAAATTTGAACTTGTACTTAAAAATTCCACTCAAAATACCACAGCTTGTTACTTTGGATGATAAGCCAGAATTGGATGGGCTTATGGACAATACCAGCTTATTTCTAATAAGCTGGAGCTTGTAGATTAAGCTTTTACTAGCTTATTTGCCCTTGTTTAGAGCAAAGGGCTTTGTAAGTTCTCAATTTCCATTTTTAGCTCATTTTTAGCATTAGCTTATTTTCAGCTTATTGGTGCTTATTTTTCTTTTGGGTATGCTTATTTAT
Source organism: Tanacetum coccineum (assembly GCA_026074375.1). Taxonomy (NCBI): domain Eukaryota; kingdom Viridiplantae; phylum Streptophyta; class Magnoliopsida; order Asterales; family Asteraceae; genus Tanacetum; species Tanacetum coccineum. Next base: position 33,994 of record BQNB010033104.1, on the reverse strand, counting down.
GCTTATTATTGCTTATTAGTGCTTAAAATATAGGTGTTATAAGTTTAAATTTCATTATGCAAGTTTTTACCATTTTCTGTCCAATTTAGCTTGTTTACTGTCATTTTTAATTCTAGTTTATTTCAGTGCTTATTTCTTGTTACTTTTTGCTTATTTATGTCTTTTATGCTTATTTAACTTACTGTCTTCAATATCCATGGCTTAATTCACCTTTAATTAGCTTAAAAGTCCTTTAACAGAATTTAAAGGGGTGTTTGGGTCAAAGGCTTAAATGGGTCAAAAGAGGTTAAATTTGCAAATGGGTTGATAATCCAACTTTGTTAAGCTGTTTTATTACTTAAATAAGCTTGTTTTACAAATTTTGATTTTTAAAATCCTTTTTTATAAGCTTTTGCAGCTTCCTGTCCAATTCTGTGAAAATTGGACAGAAGCTTAAGCTTATTAGGTTAAGCCTTTCTTTAAGCTCTTTTGTGCTTTGTTTCTGTCTCATTTTAAGTGTTTTTGTGCATTTGACTTATTGCTTTGAAGTTGTTTTGACCCAATTGTGCTAATGGGTCAAAACAGTCATAAAATTTGCTAAGTGTTTGCCCTGTGCACAAGCAGCCTTTTTAATAAGCTTTTTCACAGCTTATTTGTGTTTCAAAATCAAAACCAAAAGCATTTTCTTAAAGCATTTTAAGCCTAGTTTTTAGAAATTCAAACTTTGAGCTTTTTGGAATTCATATAAGCACTTATTTTTAAGCTTAAAAAAGCCATTCACACTTGGTGATTGCTGTTTTACACAGCAAGCATTAAGCACAAGTAGGCTTTTTCCAAGCTTATTTAAGGGCTTATTAGTATTTCAAAATACTTTTCAAGGGCTGATCTAAATAGCTTTTTGGCCACTCTTTTCAATGGAATAAGCCAGAAGTCCATAAGGATCCATCTTCAAGCTTATTTTTAAGCTTAAAAAAGCTGTTCTAAGGCTGCAATTTTCAGTTTTTACCCATTTTGCTTATTCACTGTTTTTCAGCTTATTTTCCTTTCTCTTTAGCTTATTTTTGTTTGTTTTAGCTTATTAGACATGTTTGAGCCTATTTGGGCTTATCACTGCTTATTTTAAGCTTATTAGAGCTTAATAGCTCTTTTGGCCAAAAACTTAAGTTTTTGGCCAATAAGCTTAATAAGCTTATTTGTGCTCATTCTGTCTTTGTTTTTACTTACAATGTGCTTATTTTAGCTTATTAGGTTAGGTTTAAGCTTATTCGTGCTTATTTGATAGCTTTTTCAGTTAAAAAATCAA
>BQNB010033104.1:0-31405 GCA_026074375.1 Tanacetum coccineum | reverse complement strand
CCATTGGACAAAAATTCTCAAGGGTTTAGATTTAAGACCTTGGGTACCAAGATAAATGAATGGCCAGGATTGCTTTGTGTTTATACACACACAACAAACACAAGACATGTTTTGTGTCTACAAAGAAGCACACAAGGAGAGAAGACAAAAAGTCAAGACCAAACCCTAGCTTATTTTTGGCTATAAAAGCCTTTGTAAGCCCTTGAGGCAAAGGAGTTAGTTTTTAGTAAGTAATTTTTAGAATTCAGTTTAGTCTTTAATATTGAAACTCATTTCAACTTTTATGTACTTGTACTCTTTTTATGAAAATTCAGTTTACCTCTGAAATTATGTTCCAAGCTTTTGTTTCCTTTAAGCTCACTTCTAAGTTCCTATATAAGCCTTTTATAATCTGTTTTAAAACTTTGATATAAAAATTTAAGTTCAAAAGAAACAAAGGTTACTGTTTGATAGCCATGGATGATTGAGCAGTTTCTTGGATGACTCATTGGGGTTTGCTTAGTATAGCTTATTTAAAGCTACTGGGTAGGTTTTAGAGCTTATTTACGGTTGACTTATCCTGTTGCGCAAGGATAAAGGTATGCTTTCTCTTTAAATTTTTGCTTAAAAATTACTGTACATGCTTATTTTTAGCTTTATAATGACTTATTGTCTTTATTTGTGTTTAAGTGATGCTAAAAAATGCCTTTTAAGTTGGCACTTATTTCATTTACTTGCCAATTGCTTAAAACTGTCTAGTTAGCTTATTTCCTGTTGGTAGCATATGTTAGCTTTTTCAAGTGCTTATTTATTTTTCTTTCACTTTTATTATCTAATGAAGCATGCTAGTAATTACTTAAAATTTAGAGCTTAATTCAGTTTTTGTAAGTTCTAAAATCCGTTTTTAAAATATTAAGGGGTGTTTGGGTTAAGTCTAAAATGGGTCAAAACAGGAATGTCATGGGTTGGGGTCATATGGCTAACTTTGGCTTAAGTCATTAAGCCCTTTTTAGTCTGTTTTTCCAAAGTTTTTAAGTTTAAAAACTGTTTTTCAAGATTTTTTTAGTTACTCTTTAAGTCTGTTGGTTTTTTTGAGAAATACAAGAGCTTATTTGGAATATATCTCTTGTATACTTGTGTTTTAGTTTCAAAAGTGTGTCATTTGTGAATCTAAACAAGTTCTTAAATTGTCTCGAGTCACTGTTTTCCCTATAGACAAACTGCCAAAGATTCTTTTGTGTCATTTTTGGTTAAAGAAAAAAAGCCTTTTATCAAGACCAAAACCAGCAGGTTTAATTTGTTGTTAGAAAATGGAATTTTGAATATAAGCTCTTCTTAAGCCCTTTTTAATCTGTTTTCACTTTATTTTTCATTTTAAGCTTATTTGACAGCTTATTTTGAGCTGTCAATTTAAGCCCTTTTTCTTAGTTTTTTGCCCTGGTGCTAGGGGCTCAACTTCAAGCCCACTGTTCTAGCTTATTAGGGGCCTCAGCCCAAGCTTTTGGGTTTTCTAAAAAGCCAATAACACATTTATTAAGCCCTAGCTTTAGAAGACTTTATTAGGAAGCACTTTATGTAGCTTAAATTTAAGCTCAAATTAGGCCATTTGATTTTTTTTAGCATAGTATAGAAATATAGCTTAATCTCTTTTCTGGCTTATTAGGTGCTTATTAATGTTTGAATTTAGCTGATTTTAGTTATAGTTGCTTATTAGGATTAAGTTTTCCCTTGTTCTTAGCTTATCTTGCCCCTTAACAAGTCTAGTAGACTTAAAATTCACCCTAGCAGTACTAACTCTTAAGTTAGTACTGCTGAGTGCTTAAGCCAACTTCTGGCTTATTGGGTTTCTTTCATTTGCTTATTTTTGTTCCTAGTAGTTCTTAATGTTGGTGTGTTAAGTTGAGCTTGTTTTTTTTCCCACTGAATTTGCTTATTTGTTCATAAGAGTCAAAAGAAAAAGCCATTTTTGCCTTTAAGTCAATTTAAGCTTCTGTCCAAACAAAAAGCCCTTTTTCAGCTTATTTTTAGCTTTTCTCAAAAAGTTGTAGTTATAAAAATTGATAAGCCCAAGGTGTTTTATAAGTTTGTTTAAAAAGTTTTTCAAAAAAAAAGGGAGACAAGGGGAAACCCGGGTGAGCAAGACTCGAACCCGGGTCTCAACCCTCATACACCCCTCTTTTATAACCAAGCTCTTACCGCTGTGCCCTTGGGACTTCTACGTTAGAGTCCCAAGTGGTTATTTATTTAACCTAGTTTTGACCCTTTAGCCTATAAGCTCTTTCCAGCTTATTTGGAGCTTATTTATAAGCTGAAGTTCGGGTTTCTTATTTTTCTTAGGATAGTCTTAGTGTAAAGTAATTTTAGTAATTTTTTCAGAATTTTTAAAAATAGTTTAGTATTTTTTATAATTTAATTTCGTTAAAAGTTTTAAAAATTCATAAAAAATACAAAAATTATCAAAAAAATATTTTTCTTTTTTAGAAAATTTTCTTTAGTCATAATTTACGTAGGAAAAATAGAAAGACTTTCGTAGGGTTAATTTTTCAAACTTTTGATTTTTAAAGAACGGGTCTCGGGTACGGATCTTGACTTGACTCGTTTTTGGGTCAAACGACCTCCGTTTTCAGTCTAGTCTTTTTCATTCTTCATTATTAGTTCCCTAGAGTAGTTTAGAAGAAAAAATTTCTTTGTAGGGTTAATTTTGAAGATTTTAGGTTTTTGACCCCTTTTTCGGGATTTCTGCTCTCGTTTTTCAGCTTAATTTCATAATTTTTAGGTTTTTCTCAATCGTTTTTGTTTGTCATTGATTAATTTAGCTTTCTACTCTCTCAAATCATTAATCTCATTCAAACTCCAATTTTCCGACTGTATCGATTCTCCAGCACAGCCTCGTTGGGGATAAACGACCCGGGGATATTCTACACTACTCCTCGGTTTCATTGATTGTTTTTAAATTATACTTACTATATATATTGTATTATATATTATATATATTTTAAGGTGTAGTTTAGCACCAATCAGAGGGAATGAAGGATTTTAGAGAATGTGTTGAAAGTCTTGAGGTAGAAGATGTTAGTATGTGTGGGCTTTTTATACTTTGATTCAGAGGATGAGGAACCCAGAGCTTGAGATTCTTAAAAAGCTAGATAGGGTTATGGCTAACGGTCAGTTCACTTCTGCTTACCCTGCTGGTTATGCTAATTTCATGCCTTATTTATCCTCGGATCATTGTCCTGCTGTTTTGACTATTCCTGATGTGATTAGAAGCAAGCCTAGATCATTCAGGTTTATGAACTTCTTAGCTGATAAGAGTGATTTTCTGAAAGTGGTTAAGGATAACTGGAATGTTGAGATTGAGGGCTACAATATGTTCAAGCTTACTGAAAGATTGAAGGCCTTGAAGAAACATATGATAAATATGAATAAAAAGAATGGAAATGTCTTTGACAAAGTAAAGTTTCTTAAAACTAAATTGGCCAGGGTTCAATAGAGCTTGGATAAAAACCCTTCTTGCAGTATGTTAAGGGAAGAGGAGATGATTTATGTTCAGGCCTATAAATATGCTTCTATTGACGAAGAAAAATTACTAAGGCAGAAGACTAAGGTTGAGTGGTTAAAGGAGGAGGATTCTAATACTAAATACTTCCACAATGTTATTAAGGGGAGAGTTAGTAGAAGCAGAATTAAAGTTATCTATAATTAGTCAGGGGATGCTTTTTATGGAGATGATGTTGCTAAACAGTTTGTCTTTAACTTTAGCAATTTCCTGGGCACATGTGACAAGATATTTAAGATTGAAGATCCTGCAAGTCTTTTTACCAAGAAGCTTGATGTTGAGAAAGCTGTTGAGATGATCAAGCCGATCAGTGATGAAGAAATTAAAGGAGCTCTGTTTAGCATTGAAGACAATAAGTCAGCGGGTCCTAATGGTTACACTTCGAGGTTTTTTAAAGCTGCTTGGAGTGTGGTAGGCCATGATGTATGTTCTGCTGTAAAGGAGTTTTTCATTAGTGGTATGATCTTAGGTGAGCTCAATTCTACGCTTATCTCGCTTATCCTTAAGGTTAGTTCCCCTGCTCAAATTACTGATTACATGCCTATATCCTGTTGTAATGTAGTTTATAAAACCATAAGTAAAATAATTACTAATAGGATTAAATTTATCCTTGGGGAATTAGTCGACTTTAACTAGAGTGTGTTTATTCCTAATAGACTTATTAGTGACCATATCTTGTTAGCTCAGGAATTTATGAAGGGTTATAACTGGGATGTAGGGGTTAGAAATTATGCCTTTAAGATTGATATACAAAAGGCGTATGACACGGTTAGCTGGGAATTCCTTGATAATACCCTTAGAATGTTTGGGTTTCATCCTGTGATGATCCATTAGATTATGGCCTGCTTAACTAATGCCTCGTTCTTTGTGTGTGTTAATGGGGAGACTCATGGGTTTTTTAGAGCTAAAAGGGGCCTAAGGCGGGGTGATCCTATATCATCGTATCTGTTTACTCTTGTGATGGAGGTTTTGAATCTTATGGTTAAAAGACAGACTATGAGAGATAAAAGGTTTAGGTGTCATTCTGGGTGTCAAAAGTTAAGGATTTCTAGCCTGTTTTTTGCTAATGATTTACTTATGCTCTGTTATGGTGACATGGTTTCTGCTTCTATCTTAAGGACGGGACTTGATAAATTTAGTATGTCCTCTGGCTTATACCCTAGTATGAACAAAAGTAATTCATTTTTTTGTAATATTCCAAGTGATGTTATGTAACACCCCCAAAAATCAGGACAACGCAGCGGAATGGTAACATTGGGGTGCTACTTCAGGGCACAAATAAAAACCATTTAAGTAATGTTTTTTCATTTCATACATTAATAGCATATTGTAACATTTTATAGAGGAATTTATATTAAAAGTATCAATTATTTATGTTATCAAATCTTCCCACCCTCTTAGTTCTACTGCTCTCAATATAAGCTTTAAAATAATTCAAACAAAGATTTCCTCAATTTAATGCTTGAAAAATGAATACGTATAAACTACTTATGCAAGAAAACATCTGATCACGAACAACCTCACGCAAAGGGTAATCAAAAAACACACAACTCTCATTACTAATCAAAGTTGTTTAATTTTGGGTTTAACCCTCAATTACACGGACATAATGTATGTATTCTTATCATAAGCTTGGAAAGTATACAAGTCTCCACCAACTAGAATTAAGGTCTAAACAGTCTCCAAGGCAAATGAGTGAATTTGTTATTGTGTGATTATAAAGGTTAAGGATAGACAGGGAGACACCTTTTAATGGTTTTGTAAGATAAAAACACGAACAAATAGTCCAAAACTAAACTAAGGTTGTCATAACTACTAACTGTCCATCACAACCAAAGTCCAAAAGTCTAAGGATCGAAACATTGACTTCAATAATGGGCTACTAGCTCCATTCTTAAAACATGATAGATGCTTGGTTCAATAATGGGGCTACTAGCTCCATATTTTATTATTTTGCACCATCTTTTATATTTTAGCACAAAGACGGCTTTTTAGTTGCACCATCTTATTCTTCATTTTCTTGTGCTTGATAAATATCAAATGCCTACAGGTAGTTTATATCTTTAATTATTGCCCCTGCAACATCCGATATTATACGCACATCCCCCCACTTGAGATGAACAACGTCAAAAGTGGTGATACAGGGGGGTCTTAATAGATCATAACTGATTAGTCTTCCACTAATGCATAAAAAAATTCTGTTACCCCTATCCCCCGAACCATTGGACTTAAATACCAAAGATTTCTACACAAAGAAAAAAAGACTACAGGGAGGCTAAGGCGAAAAACGGTTTAACGAAAACATATAGGGTTTAAACATGATTGGCTTGACAATTGTGATTCTAGTTGTAATCTTGCACAGTGAGTGACACAACTAGGTTTTTTTAACACTGGGAGGTCGCAAGTCATATGTGAAAAACACACACACATATAAGGCTTTTGGGTGATATCCTAAAATGTTGTCCTTTGTAAACGTCTATTCCACTAACCAATTAGGACTAAACAAGTGTAACTGCCAAGTTCTAAAGTCAACAATACTGACCAGAGGCACTCACATGATTTGGAGGATTTTTATGTATAATAGATGAAACCGGAATATTAGGCTTTAATCACACTGATGGCATCAAATAATGTTTACTTTATTATTTCATTTATCTCCATTTGTTTTGCCAACTTTTATAAAAGTAATAGCAGTTATTTGGTACTATAATTGCTTTAAAGTTTATAAAATAGTCAGTAATTCATGATGTTTTGTAAAGTACAAGCAAAAAGGCGCATAACTTGGAGCAAAACCGAAGACATTTAAGAATGCAGATTTCTGACTAAAAAACGCCGAGCCCAACAAAAGAGACACGCTATCCGCGCCAAAGACGACACAAAAAACGCTTTTGACCAAATCCCAATACGGGCGTATCCACTTCTAACTACAAATACGGCCGAACTATGAAGATAAAGTATAACGAAGATACAGTAAATAAAGAAAATATAGGAAATGATATCACTGATTGAGTTAAGAACGTAGCGCGCACTCAAAAATCCAACCCAATACTCCGTAATCGACCTTGCCAGCAACACGTATCGAGTCTTTTTCAGAACATTAAAATAGAAGACTCAAAAATAATTTTTCATGGGGAGGTGCAAAATGTCATAATTTTAAACCATACTCATTAAAGACAATTTTAGAAGAAAAGATCATCCACCAAGGTCAAGCATTGATCTGAATCCATAGAAGTACATCATGTAATTATTTACTCTCTAAACGTTGCGATTTTTATTGTTAATTACGCTTGTGTATAATTACAATGGTTATGGGCTAATAACCCATGGGTTATTATCCATCATAATGAAAGTTCAATTTTTTGTTGTTTTAAGAAATCGATTTCTTAATTTATCTTTGATTGTTTAAATAATGTTAATCACCTCATACTTGTTTTATGTGTTTGAAAAGCGACCTTATCACGTCAACTGGGATCTAGTGATACGTACCAAGTAATCTAGATAACAGATATCTCTCCATATCGGTTTTTAAATTGCTGGACCAATAGGATCACAAATACCTTCTGTCTTTGTCTTTAAAAATATGAAGTCTTAGTGGGACCGGTAGGTGACCCTTATATGTTTCACAAATCAAGCTCTTAATTAACTGATAAAAAGATTTGAATAGTGGCACTACTATAAATTAACACCGTCCAAACATAAGTGGGTAAGTCCCGTGTGCTAGGGTTTTACCAGTTCAAAACCCACTGCTTTGATTCCTAAGAATAGGATTATAATTAACTAAATGATGCATTATGCTGGATAGCTTAATTGTGACAGATTAATCGAGTCTAGGTTCTTGGACGATGTCCCGCTAAGTCTTAAGAATGATATGCCGCTTCGAGATAAGTAATTCATTGCACTAAAACAAACAAACCGACATTGAACTGGGAATTTAATATGGCAACGTGACATGTTTTCTATATCATTTGGCTTGTACCCTTTTTAATCTTCTAATTTTCTTCTTTTGTGTTTATTGTCTATTGAATTGATATTTGTCTCCACCAAACCTGTGCCAGTCTCTCAGGCTGAGAAACCCCCCATATCATTAGACAACGTATATAGCATAGGTTTAACCAGTAAATAGATTAATTAGAACTAATTAAAATACTGATAGAATTTTGGGATTAATATTTCCACACTTATGTTCGATCACCCTAACATACCGCGAAACTCCATTTTGACAGGGTACACTGCTCGTTAAAGTGTTAGTTTTCGTTTGACGCAAAATATAAATGTAAAAAACTTGATAATCAAATAATTGAACCTATGCGACAGCACATCACTCACCAAATTAATTACAGGATAATAATGTGCTCGGCAAAGATTTATTCCAGTGTTAGTAAGAAAAACATGTTAAAATTTTAAAATTGGTACCATTTTTCAAAGAAAACTAGGAAACCGAAGGCAAATATAGGTCAAGTGGTAATTCTACTCCCATCCCCCTACTTGGTTTGTACAATGTCCCTATTGTAGAATTAAGGAAATGAAATAATGAAATAAGATTAGAATTATAACAAAAGGCTCCCTTGAGTATTGCTCTCCTAGTCTCTGAGGATAAATGGTAGAGTTGACTTCTTGCAACGTTTCTAACAGAACAACCTTCTATCACAAGACAACAAAAAGCATTAACTGTCATGGATTATATACACTACAACTAACACACTTCGTTAGGAATTACGGTTGCATTAACATATGCAACAGCCCATTTAAACCACATGTTAGCCCAAGTGGACGAGTGAAGTCTTGTGAGGGTTTCTAAGGAACACACCCACAAAGTTCATTACATGTACATCGTTTTTCTTTGAAAAGGTTTCAAACTTATTTTAGTTTTTTAGAAAGGGTTCTACGGCGTAACCAATGGTTTGGTTACGGACGTAGAACAATGTGTTTTAAAATTTAAATTTTGAACAAAAAGGTTACGACATAAATAGTGCAAGACATTACGCCGTAATTATATCTGTTACGGCGTAACCTTTGTGGTTACGCCTATACAGAACCTTTCTACCAATCGAATACAGCAAGGAGACCCAAATTCCATTCTTTATAGAAGAACCTGCAAAATCAAGTGAGAAACTAAACAAAAAACAAACTAATATGCCAGGATAAAAGTATATGCATGGGTGCCCACACTAAGCGCTGTTTTTGTTTGAGTCTCTAGCTTGACTCACTCCTTATTTGCTAAGTATAGGGAGCTCCTCCCCTCCAAATGTAATGTATTATTACGATGACATACACATTAAAGTTGGGCCCGAGTTTTGAGATAACTCGACATTGCCAAAGGAAAACTGTGACATGGTTAATTGTCCCGGACCAACGGGATTTCAATTGCCCGAGAAAATCCTCAGTCTAGAGTTGAAAAGGAGAACACGATCACCAACGCTGACAACGCTGTTATTGAACTAAGCATCCGTGTATTCCACTTGGTTTTCTCTTATAGATCAAAGAGTTCCTCAAGGCTTGAATCACAAGTTTTCATTTATGTTCATTCCAGATGAACTTTTCCTGTTGATCAACCCGCAGTTTGAATCAACAAATTATGTATGCTTGAGAGCCTAGTAGGCATTTGAGTGCTCTAGCTCGATCGTAGATGACATGCCTTCCCGAACACAACTTATATGGAGTAACACCATTTGGTTGTTTTGTAAGCTGTGCGGAAGCCCATAAATCATCAACTACTTGACCGACCAGGAGGCCAGGAAAAAGGAAAAAAACATATATTTTTTCCTCCACGTTCTCACAAGAATACGCATTAAACAACGATTTGACACTCCACTGCCCACTTGTTTGAGGTGTGATAAGCGTGTGGAGAGACGTGATGTGACTCCGTACTTTAAGGCATGAACCTATGTAAACTGGTCATTGCAAAAGTGATGTTCCGCAATCACATATGATAGCTCGGGGGCACCAAGAGAAACTATAGTTTTTCAAAATTAGCAGACAAAATAATCGGGCATCATTAGGTGGGTAGCGCATTTGCTTCAACCCCATTTTGACAAATAGTCAACAGCCACGAGTATGTATTTGTTCCCTCTTGAAGACGAGAACGGCCCCATAAAATAATGCCCAGATGTCAAAGATTTCGCAAACTTGGATTGGAGTTTTGTGCATCTCATCACCGTTGCGTTAATTTCCTTGACGTTGACAATGTCACAACGGGTGACAAAAGTCATGGTGCATCTTTGTAGATGGTGGGCCAATATAAACCTGAATCAAAGATTTTCTTGCTAGGTAAATGGCACCAAAGTGTCCCCCATAGGTCCACTTGTGGCAAGCTTTGAGAATGGTCTAAAGCTTCTTGCCCATAAACACAACGTCTTATCACCTGATCAGCACAGATCTAAACAAGGAAATGAACATCCCAGAAATAATTGCTTGACATCCTTGAAAGAATTTATTTTTATGTTTGGATGTCATTCCTTTGATAACCGAATTTTCCCCGCATGGTAATTTGCAAAATCTGCAAACCATGGGTACTTTGATCTTGAAGACAATAGAACCAAGAGTCTCGAGAGGACATGCTTCATTGATTTCTTTTGTTCTCGATTTGTCTTGATTGGATTTTCCAAGTCTGGACAGATGATCGGCGGCGAGATTTTCAGCTCCTTTTTTGTCTCGAATTTCAATATCAAATTCTTGGAGCAATAAGATCCACCGCATGAGATCCTTGCTTAGCATCCTTCTTGCAAAGATATATATGATGGCAGAGATGGTCAGTATAACACTATGCTTTGGACATGACAAGATATAACGGAATTTCCAAAGATACACCACATACAAGTAATTCTTATCAAGTAGTAGTGTAAGAGTTTGAGCCTCATTCATAGTCTTGCTAGCATAGTGATATAGGTTTGAAATGCTGTTTTTTTTGCCCAGAGGACTGCCCAATTGCGAAGTCCGCAAGCATCGCACATCAGTTCAAAAGGCAAATCCCAGTCGTGTGGGGGGAGCAATTAAATATCCGGAGCCTCAGTCAATTTTCTTTGAGTGATAAAGGAATCAAGATACACTCCTTCAAAAAGACAAATGAAGTCCTCCTTTTATCAGCAAATGAGTCATAGACGCAATTTTCGTGAAGAAGTTCCTGAATGAAATCGTCGTAAAAAACCGACGTCCCAAGGAAACTACGGAACACCTTTTGACAGAAGTCGGATAGGGAGTTAAGCTATTACTTCGACTTTAGTCTCTACAACCTCAAGTCCGAGACTTGAAAAGTTTTGTTAGTCCGAGAACAATGTGCCTTCCTTACCATGAAATGGCTCTTTTCCAGTTTAAAGACAAATTGGTGTCTTTCACACCCGCTTCAACATCTTTTCTAAATAGGTTAGCACGTAGAGAAAGAGTCTCCAAAACCGAAAAGTCTCATAATAACTTCCATCGTTTTTTCAATCATATGCGTGGAAGATTGCCACATACATCTTTTGATGAAGTGCCATGAGCATGCATAGCGCCAAAAGGCATGTCACGATAGAGGCACATGTTCCGTATGGGCAACGTGAAGGTTGTCTTTTCTTGATCTTTTGGGTTCAATTGTGGATCTGAAAAATAACCCAAAGCCATCGAGGGAACAAAGTATCGTTTTTTTTTTTTTTATTTTTCTGCTAGTCTTTCCGAGCAATTTGGTCCATATAAAGGCAATGGAAGTGGTCTTTTCGGGTGGCTTCATTAAGTTTTCTGTAATCAATACATACTCGCCATCCCGTGACTAATCGAGTAGGAATCAGCTCATTTTCATCATTTGTGAAGACAGTACATACCTCCATATCCTAGTGTACACAGTGAAACCGGGCTCGCACCCAAGGGCAGTCCAGAGATGGGTAAATCAATCCAGCGTCAAGGAGTTTTTTCAACCACCTTCTTGATAACATCTGGATTTTTGGGTTTACCCTTCTCTGACTTTGCACAGATGTTCATAGTCCCTCTTCCATAAGAATTTTGTGAGTACAAAATTTCTGTGTTAACACCCTTTAAGACGGAGAGTTTCCAAGCGATGGCTCGCTTGTGGGACTTAAGAACCTTCAAAAGAGCTGCCTTTTCCTCATCTTTTAAGTCTTTAGCAAATTATGACAGGTAACTTGTCGTCACCTTCTAAAAATGCGTAATCAAGATGGGGTGGCAGATCCTTGAGTCAACCTCTGGGGAGGTTTCATTAACGTAAGATTCAACGCTTTAACTTCACAGAGTTTGAGCACTATCCGTACTCCTGGCAATATATTGTTCATGATTTGGGGGGGGGGTGTTGGTTCACTGTCAAACTTGCCTCTAAAGCAGGATGTCCCCCTTCAGGAATCCTTGATAAGTAGGATCAACTTCAGATGAAGTATGATCATCTTCTAGAGCAAGAAACCGAATCCTGCTTCTTCAGTTAAGAGGAAATCAACAGTCCCGAAAGGAGTGAGATATGGGAGAAGCATAAACAAAAGGCTCAAAAATATGTGAGTATTGGATTGCCACTCTCGATCACGTTTGAAAATCCTAGGACCTCTTGAGAATACTCATCACAAGCCATATTAGATGACGTCGATTTTTGTTGAACCGCATATGGATTGTAATCAGACTGAGTATTTTTGAATTGGTCCACGTAGAATGTTGATGCTTCCTTGTCGCAATCACGAAGGTACTCTCATCTTCTAAACCATCTATCAAAGCATGACTATTTTTAAAGAAACAACGCCGAGAATTAAGTGGACTCGTGGGGTCAGTTCAAAATCAACAACTACGAATCAGCTGGAAACTGGAATATTCCTGCACATTAACTAAGACAGCTTCAGCGCTACCGATTGTTCAGTTGAATTGAACGATCAGCTAGTTTCTAATGTTCATGCCGGTCGGGGTCAATTCAGGTGAAGAGATAGACATTTCCATACAGAATAAGGCATGAGATTAATTGCTCGCACCAAGTATCGGCCATGCTTGCATGAAGTAATCCCCGTAAATTCAGCATTAGAAAGAAATCGCCAGGGTCTCCCAAGTTTCTTTGTGAAACTTGTTGAGGATGACCGCTGAAAGATCTCATTCAAAGGATTTCTTGCAATTCGCTCAAATTTTATTCTTTGTGTTTCCAATTAAAGTTGTTTTAAAGTTGAAGCAAATTTAGGCATGAGCATCAAGGCATCGGTAAAGCTAATCTCGAAACTTAAATCTCTAAAGATTTCATAAAATTTCTCGATTTGGTCGTTAGCTTTTTCCTTGCGCCTTTCATCATTTCTTCGTGATGGAAATGGAATTGATGCTTTAGGAACTGGAGTCACAACAGGAGCAACATTGGGCTCAGATTTGGAATTACAGAACTGAATTTTGAACAACAAGGAGTAGGACTCTGTCAGGTGCTTCCAGTTATTTAGCGGAGGCATCGTGTCCTTTGTCACCTCGGTGTCATGATTAACTGCTTTCGGTCCTTGGATGGTAACACCACTTCGGGTAGTGATACCTTTTAAATCTTCTTATGGTTGGTATAGTGTAACAGGAGATTCCAATCCGAAGTAGAAGCTGTATTAGCAGTAACAAATTTTGAAAGCATGTCAGTCAAATTTGCCATTTGGGATTGCAGGTTTTGACCTTGGTTTTGCAGATTTTCTCAACACTCGCAGCATTGGCTTGTACAATCTTTCAAAAACTGTTATTTTGACACACCGTGTGTACTGAGGAGTATGGTCCTAGATGAGCTACTGGATTATTAACTACAGGTTGATGAACCGGAGGTCTATAAATCTTACCTTTGAGGTTGACAATTGTTTTTTTTCCTCTGTTTTGAATGAAGATGTTTCCTCAGATAAAAATGTTTGGTTTGTTTGCATGAGGCTTCCGAAACGGTAGGAAAACCAGAGGTCGAATTGGTTTGAGACCATCGGAGGTCGATAACCAGAATTAGCTTGGTTGATATGGCCGCAGCGGCCTGGGACACATACTCTAGGATAATAACATGGTACATGTTTGCGTTAAGGCTGGAACATTTTTTTTTATTTTTTGAGAAGAATGACCTCGCCCCACAATTACCATCTTTGTTCACCGCTTTTACAGGGGCGTGAAGCTGGGTTTGGTTTCTTTTCTATCGAGAATTAATGCCCGAACCATGGTCTTATTGAGTTCAGCAACATCAGAATGAGACTGCATGGTGTTGAAGAGCTTCTACTCAATTTAGCAACAACAGCATTATGTTTCCATGATGACGTACCTTAGACTTGCTCTTCGTGATTAAAACATTCTCGAGCATATAGTCTAAGAGTTACCACCAGCAGCAAATTCAATGAATCTGATCAATGAGTTTAGGGCATTATAGAAATAATAGAAGTTGATGCAATTCTGAAAACCCATGATGAGTGCGCCCCTTAAAAAACATTGACACTATCCCAATCTCATAAAACGCTCATCAAATTTGCTAAAAACTCGTTATTCCATTTTCTGAGATTTGTCGTTTTAGAGGTCGGGAAGAATCTGTTTAATAAAATTCGAAACAAGATCATGCCTGTTTTCAATCGACCGAGGGGTCTTTATTTCTAGCCAAATCCTGGGCTGCCCCTTCCCCGAGAGAAAACGGGAAATCATAAGTTTAACCGACGTATTTGGTAACGTATCGGAATCTTCATCTTATAATGATCTGTTGAAATAACGGATGTGAGCATGTGGGTCTTCATTTAATCATTTCCAAAAAATTGTTAGTTTTGGACACGCTCAAAAGACCATGCTTTGATCTTAAAGTTATATCCGCGGTGATATTCCGGAATAACTATCGCATCCTCCGTAACCTCGGTGGGTGCATTCAGCAATTGCGCCATAGTACGATTATTAAAACAGCCATCGTAACTATGGGAGGGATTACCAGTTTCTCAAGATTAGATGATTCAACAGAAGGCTGACGGACAGTAGGTTCTGGAACTGAAATACGGGCTTGAGACCGAGTGCGCATGCACAAAATGGAAATATAAAAAGAAAATTTACACTAATTTTTTTTTTTTTTTGGTTTTTCAAAGATTAATTCACAATTGATTTTAACGGACAATGAGATAAGACAACTTAAACCAAATAATCTACTTACTTCACGGTAACTCTCAAAAAGATAAACTCACAGGTGAGCGGAGGAGTAGGAATAGCGCGAAGCTTAATTCTTCACTTTCTGGGCCCGAAGTTCATAGGTGAACAACCCTAACCCTCCTTATACCACATTATAGTTTGTTTGAACCTTCGATGTGAGCCGTACGTCGTAAGAGACACAAAAGGCAAGTTTTTAAATCTTTTGTTCGAGTTGGGAACCAATAAGTTCACCGGAACTTATTATGATAAATACCCTCAGATTGACAAATTATATTTGGTATTTTACCAATTTGAGAATTTTATTTTCTTTTTATAGACAAGTGTTTTATATGTTTTTGGTTTTTCTTTGGTTTTTAATCTTGATAATTATACAAAAAGAAATAAAATATTTTTGTACTTTTTTTTATATTTTATAATACAAGAACAATATTCACAATTTAAAACACAATTGATCAACGTAACGATAAACGGTGCACAGCCTCCCCGGCAACGGCGCCAAAATATGACTGGCTGGATTCACACCGTAAATATATATAATATATAAAAATAAAACTAATATAAATAAGTGTAAAAAACCAACAATCAATGAAACCGAGAAGTAGTATAGAGCTTTCCCGGGTCGTTTATCCCCAACGAGGCTGGAATGGTAAATCGATACGATCGAAGATTTGAGTTTGAAGGAAGGAATTGGTTTGGGAAGTTGAAAAAGTCAAATTAGATAATAACGGACTAAAACGTTTAAGAAAAACCTAGAAATTACGAAATTAAACTAGAAAACGAGGGCCCGAATCCCGAACAAAAGGGGGAAAACCTAAAATCTTTAAAAATAAACCTACGAAGAAATTTTTGCTTCTAAACTACTCTAGGGATCAAATAACGAAGAATGAAAAAGACTAGACCGAAAACGGAGTTCGTTTGACCCAAAAACGAGTCAAAACAAAATCCCGTACCCGGACCCGTTCTTTAAAAGATGAAAAGTTATAAAAATGACCCTACGAAAAATTTTATATTTTTCCTACAAACTAGATGATAAAAGAAAATTTTCTAAAAAAGCAAAATATTTTTTTGATAATTTTTGTATTTTTTATGAATTAAATAAACTTTTAACTAAATTAAATTATAAAAAATAGTAAATGATTACGAAAAATTCTGAAAAATTTTCTAAAAATACTTTACAACTTAACAAGCCTACGAAAAATAAGAAACTCCACACAGCTTATGCAATAAGCCCCGAAAATAAGCTAAACAGCTTATAAGCCTATTTGGCCAAAACACCCTTAAATACTAAGCACCTTGGGTCTTTAACGAAAAAGACCCAAGGGCGCAGTGGTAAGAGGTGTGTGTTATAAAGGGGATGTATCGCTTGGTCCCGGGTTCGAGTCTTGCTCACCCGGACCAAGTGTCTTCCCCTTTTGATCATCGTAAACCACTTCTGAATAATCCACCATCAATATTAATGGCGGCGATCTAATTTTCATTTTTTGAATATAAACCCTATTATTATTTCCCCCAATCTTCCGATCTAATTTTTATTTTTTAATGACGGCGATCAAACCCTTTCCCCAATCTTCCGATCTAATCCCCTTAATCCTTGGTGTTTGAAATCGTTATAACCCCTGAAATTGGGATCAGTCATTTAATTGATGAATCTCATATCGAGCGTGTTAGGCGTCTTTCTCATCCTGGGATCTTAGGGTTTAGATTTGATTGTCTTTTCTTATTTATTTTATATTTCCGTGTTCCTTATTTTATATATCGCATTTAGCCATGGGGTTTCGTTTCCAGAACTCACTTCAATCCAAAATCGACCAAACCTCCAAGATCTCGAAGTCGGTGTTCATCTCTAATTTGAAAGTGCAAGTTCTAATGAAACAGTTTTTGAGCTTATTTCTCATAAGCTAAAAAGCTTATCTTTGAACCTTAAATGCTGAGATTTTGAATCTAAGCTATACTAACTATCTAAAATCTACCTAGGTAAAAGGATTTTGCAAAGTTTTCACAAGGAAATGAAAAAAAAACTCAAAGTGTAAAATAGCAAAATCTAAACTGATGTGAAGTGTTTTGCTGATGCAAATGGCATGTTCACTAGTGCAATGTAATTTTTGAGTTTTAATCTCTTTAAAACTACTACCTAAATTTAACTAAACTTGTATCAATCAAATTTAAACTATAAAATGTTTTTTAGCAACTCTTGATCAAAAATCTAATTACACTAAAACTGTCCTGGTGTAGGACTTTTGTCTTTTTGAACTCTAAACTTTTGAATTTAACAATATAACTCTAAAAACCTTTGTAAAACTCTATAATATGACTAAACTCAGCTGTGTAAAAGAATTTCACAAGAGAACTTTGACTTTAAGAGTCAAATTTAGTCTAATCCAAACACTCCCTTAAATTGTCTGTCAAAACAAAATTGAGTTTAAAAGTTTATCTAAAAGCTAAAACTGCTTATTCTTTTTATCTACTCCTATTATATCTAGACTATTTAAGCTATTTTAACACTAAAAAGCTAAGCTTATGTAAAGAAATAAGCTAGTTACACTAATTCTGCTATAAAGCTAATTGTCACAGAAATGAAAGGTTTTTATTTAAGAAGACTAGAAAATTCAAACATGCAAAAATTTAAAAAAATGCATATAAATCTATACTCACCTAGTGCTAAACAGGAATAACACGAAGAAAGATAAGGTAATAACTGTTAGAAATTAGGCTATGATTAAACTAAATTGAATTCTAAAAACCAAACCTAATTGTTGGAGTCTCACACAAGGGTCACTCTTGTAGAGTGAGTGACCTCAAATCAATCTCCTAAATGGCACCTTGCCTCTAAAACCGAGCTTTAAGCTCAATAAGCTAGATTTTAGCTTATTTTCCCTTTCACTTCCAAAATGAACTCAAAACTTCTCAAGTAAATCATCTTTGATGTTAAGGTTAAGGAATGAGTAAAATGCATGTCTAAAACACAATTGACTGGGAATATGAGCTTATGAACATGAATAAGCTTCAAAAGAAGCTTATGGAGACTTATCAAATAAAACAGCTTAATCCTGAAATCAAAAAGTGACAAAGATACTTTAAAACGAATTATATTTCTTCAATATTCGTAAAGTACAAGCTAAAAGAAGAAGAGTACAAGTGATCAAAGCTGAATTTTAAAAACTTAAAAGAAAAAATGCTTAGAAAAATGAAAAACATAGAAACTGAAAAACAAACTAACTACTTGCTGCTTAAAGCTTCTGTCTTCTTCTCTTTTTTATAGCCGAGTCTTCAAACCCATGTGTTTGTTGTGTTAGTTTGGTGAGAGCAAAACCAAAAACAAATCTCAACCGTCCATTAGGCTTTTGGGAGATGGGGGATTGCCAACATGGCTGAGGGTTTTAGTGGAGGAGGGGGGAGGTGAGTATCCATGGGGTTTTTGAGGTTATAGGGTAAAAGAAGGGAAGTTAACCCGTGAGTGGGTTTTTATGTTTTAAAAATGGCGGGAAAAAAGGTTGGGGGTGACAGGGTATAGGATTTTGGAGTTGGCAGGGTTGGCCCTCCATGGTTATAGGTTTCATTGCATACATGGTCCTTGTGTTTATAACCTTTTGGGGACTTGACAAAACAAGTCCCCAAGAGTGTTATGTTTAGTTGCATCACTTGTCCTTGTTAGATACAACTCTTGGGACTTGGCAGAACAAGTCCTTGGAGTGTATCTTTGCAAAAATGACAGATTGCACCCTTGTCTTCTTTTTTCTCTTTTCTTCTTTATATATAAGTTTAGGGATTGACAGTTTCAGTCCCTGAACTTATATTTCTTTGACTTTGGCCTCGGGGTTGACTTGGGTTGACTTTGACTTTGACCAGTTGACTTTTCTGTTGACTTTTTGACTTGATTGACTTTCCGGCTTTGATTTGGCTTTGTCTTTCACAGTCTTTTCCATTCCGAGTCCGGTTTTGTCGTTTTGGCTTTGTTTTTTGTCTTTTTCTTAGTTATCCGTTCCTGCACAACACAATTAGCAAAACAAGCATATATTTGGCATTTTAAGTCCGTTTTTGGTTATTTTAGCTCGTTTTTAAAGGCAAAAGGTATGTGTATTTAAGCACATACCAGTGCATCTATATCAAAAAGCTAATTTGGTCCACTTCCTGCAATATTAGGTGTATTCTCACTAAATTGAATATGCAGGTTCTCTTCTACTATCCTAGTTCTACTGTTGAATACTCTGAATGCTTTGCATTTGGAAGTGAGTAATACCTACAAAGAATCCTTTCATCAACCTTTCCATCAAATTTTACCTAGGTGAACTATGGTAATAAGGATTGTAATAGGAACCCAAAGGTCGTCCATGAAGCTAAGGCATGTTTTCTCCTAGAAAAATTCATAAGGGTCTTATTGTGAGCTTATAACTAAACACCCCTATTTTGGACATAACAAGCAGTATTAACTACTTTAGCCCATAAAGTTGTTGGCAATTTTGAATTAGCTAGCATAGTCCTAGCAGCCTTTATTAGTGTCCTATTTTTCCTTTCTGCTACTTCATTTTGTTGTAGAGTCCTAGCAACACTAAATTCCCTCTTAATACCCTTCATTTCACAGAATTTTTTGTGGGGTTCTGATTCATGACCATATTCTTTGAATTCAGTCCCAATTGTCACATCTAATCACTTTTTCACCTAAGGTCTATTTAGATTTTCTATTCTGTTATGAATGTTTCAGGAATTTACTAGTTCAAACCTTATTGCTAAAAGAAAACCCAACTAAATCTACTAAAATCATCTGTGACAACTAGGGAGTACATACTTTTTTCATAAACTCTTTACAATGCTGGGCCAAATAAATCATGTGCAGACATTTGTGAATGGTTGGCTGATTTTGAACGACTGTCTAGGTCCTAACAAGAAGCTCTGTGTTGCTTATCGTTCTACAAGCAACACAAGTATTGATTAATTTCAAAGTTTTGAAGGTAAACCTCTTACAAGGTTTCCCCTTACTAGTTTATTCATTGTTTTGAAATTTACATGTCCAAGCCTCCTATGCCAAAGATTAGACTCATCTGGTGTGGCTTTTGCAAATAGACAAGTAAG
Organism: Tanacetum coccineum; assembly: GCA_026074375.1. NCBI lineage: Eukaryota > Viridiplantae > Streptophyta > Magnoliopsida > Asterales > Asteraceae > Tanacetum > Tanacetum coccineum. Next base: position 11,736 of record BQNB010033104.1, on the reverse strand, counting down.
ACCTCCTTGAGGAACAGCATTCTTTAAATCAACATTGTACATGTTATCCTTTCTAGGAACTTTAAGCAAAACATGACTTTCATTAGTTAACTTAAAGTTTGGAGACAGAACAACACAAAGCATAATTAGTACAAAGAACACTAATTCTTCTTGTCACACATTTGAGAGAACACTGAATAGGTTTGAAATAAAAAAACTAAAAAAAAAAAAAAAAAAAAAAAAAAAACTTTAGTTCCTTACAAAATATACATCTTCAAAATCCAATTTACCAGTTTTTATTTTACCTTTCCCAGTAATTTTCCCTCATTTGGAATTTCCTCCAAAGGCAACAAATCCTCCATCAATTTCTTCATAATCTGTAAGATAGGATCTGTTTCCTGTCATGTGCCTAGAGCATCCACTGTCAATCACTCATTTATCCTTCAAATCTTGCTGTGGATTGCCCTGCACATAATGGTAGGAAAATTAGTTTCTTTTGGGGACCCAAGCCATTACTGACTTGGATCTGCCTTGTGCATCAATATAGTCAAATCTTTTATAGGACATTGATGCACCATTGTTTCTGGAGACATGGTCTAACACTTTGTGCTTTGGTCTCCAAACCCAACTTTATGCTTTGGTATCCAAACCCAACATGCTGAGGCCTTAACATCATTTCCCTTGTTTCCCTTAACAGCACTAAGTATTGCTTTTGGCCTAGCAGTATTAACCCTTGTTCCCTTAACAGTATTAACATTTTTAGTGAAATTACGGTTATTAGCTGTTGTTATTTTGTTAGAAGGCCTTCTAGTAGTTGAATATGCATTGTTAATAACATTTTTCATGGGTCCTACATTATTCACTACTGTTCTTGATTGAACGGTATTAACTGGTCTAAAAGCATTAACTGAAAATGGGCCAAACCTAGTTAAGACTGTTCTTGAAACCATGTTCCTTTTTGGATTGGAGTGAGTTAATTTAGAGAAATTCTATTTGTTCATCTTTTCAACATTGGTTCAAACTGGTTTTGCACATCTTCTATTATTATACCAGTTATTGCAATCATTCTTCAAATGATCAAAACTACCACACACATGACAAGCTTTGTTGAACATCTCAAAATCACTCCCCAATTTTTGAGACATCTGTTGGTTCTAGTTTCTCTTGTTTCCTCTAGGACTAGGTGTGTTATGCCTATTTTTATCAACTGATGTTTTCCTAAGAGATTTTACTTGCTCAGTAGACTTAACAAAGTTTATCTTAGCAAAACTAGGTTTATTAAACATTTCAACTGTATTAGTCTTAGGCACATTTTCTTCATCACTATCAGATACCCAATCCTCAATAATTGGGGCTTCATTTTCTTTCCTTAAAGTCTTAGGTTCATTAGTCTCAATAGTAGGCTTTTTAACTACAGACTCACTAACAAACTCATTCACATCAACAAAATCATCTAGACTAGGATAAACTAAATTAGATTTTGGTGGCATAAAATTCCCAGTATAGGGAGGTGGGATAGCATTATACCCTAATCTTGTTTTACACTTATCCATTATCTGTCTGTCTAGAAGTTTACTTAGGATTTTTGATGAATTTTTAAATTTTTGTACTATAAGTTGAACCTCGTCTTTTTCTTTTGTAGCAAATTCTAAATTCCTTTTAAGCTCTGTAATATCTAAATCTCTTAAATAGATTTAACGTTTTAAGAGTTTTATATCTTCCTCATACACAGATTCATTTTTCTTAAAGACTACCAGTCTAGCTTCTACAGATTTTAAATCAGTTTTATAAGAGAGAACACTTATCCTAGCTGTTCTTAAGTCTTTAACTAATTGTTCATTTTGTTCTTTTAGATCTTTTACACATTCTAAACAAGATGAACAACAATTTGAGTCATTAGATACCTCAGAGTTTGTAGAAAAACTAGAACTTGTTGAAGAATAAGCTATGAAAGCGAAATTGGTTAGACCTTCTTCTACTTGGTCACTCCAATCATAGCCAAAGCCATCACACTGAGATACTAGGGCATTTGAAGTAGTTTCTTCAACTGGCATAATCCTTTTGGTAGGATCCTTGTTCCTGCTGTCTTGATTCCTGAGTGTCCTGCACTCCCTTGCAAAGTGTCCTCTCTTGTGGCAATTAAAACACTCCACTTTAGACTTGTCAAACCCAATTCTTTCTTTGTTGTCCATTGATTCCTCCTGATACGTATACGTAATATATAGTATAAGGATTAGTCAATAATAGTATAGTAATAAGTATTCCGTGAGGATTCTAAAAGATTACTTTTATCCAAAGTAAAATTCAAAACCTTCTCGAGTCGTATCCCGACGAGGTGTGAATTGAAAATCGAGGTTAAGTTCGTGATCACGTGATTTGAATGATTTTAAAAGATTTTGATTTTGGTTTCTATAACTACTAATGAAAATGCAAATAACATGTAAAAGCAAGTAAAAACAAGTAAACAATTAAAGCATTTAAAAACAAAGCACGAAAACGTTCACGGGAATTTAAAAAAGCGATAAGTAAGCAAATAAATCAAAATTTAACCCTACAAATGTTTTTTCATTTTTTATAAATCTTAAATGACTAAAAATAATTTTTAGAAAAAGAATTATATATTTTTGACTTTTATTTTATTTAGGGATAAAGTCGTAGAATACCAACAAACTTTTCAAAATTTATCGATTTGGTACGTGTACTTTAAAAATTATCGATTTGGTACGTGTACTTACATAAAGTGTTCTTATTTGCACATTTTGATGATGTGTCACGTTATTGATGTGCCACGTGTCAGCCTATCACGTATGACACGTCATCAAAATGTGCAAATGAGAACACCTTATGAAAGTATACGTACCAAAACGATAATTTTTGAAGTACACTTACCAAATCGATAAATTTTGAAAAGTTCGTTGGTATTCTACAGCTTTATCCCTTTTATTTATTATGAATTAAAAACGGATTTATGCAAAAAAAATGCATAAAAAATAGTAAACTAGATTATAAAAATCTGAAAAATTTATAAAAAATACTTTAAACGGTTCTAAACCTAAGAAAAATGAAAACAGGAAAAATGGTTGAACGAATAAGCAGAAATTAAGCTATAAAGCTCGATAAGCAAAACTTAGAAAGACACTTGAAATACTAAATCTGACAAAAAATTATGAAAAAGACCCAAGGGCGAGTTGGTTAAGTGTGTGTTGTGTTAAGGCGTGTGTGTGCTAAGGGAGAGGTCACAGGTTCGAAACCTGTGGCCATCTCTTTTGGCAAAATATTTTATTTTATTTTATTTTTCTTTTTGAAAAGCCAAATAACATGAAAATAAGAAATTTTAAAAAAAGGGACTAAATTCGAAACTTAATAATAAGCTAAGAAAAAGCTTTTTAAATCAGATAGTTTGAACTTTTTAGCTTATATGACATTTAGCTTAAACTGTGTAGCTTTTCAAGACTAAATAAGCAACTGAGAAAGCAAACAAGCAAAAGCAGACCATAACCCTAAACATAATAAGCACAAGAAACTAGGGACAATGAAGCAAATAAGCTAAAAAGCACTCCTAAAAGCATTAAGCAGTTAGACTCAAAAGTATTTTTAAAAGGACCTTAACCACTACTTTAAGCTAAAAAATAGAACAAATAAACAAAGGAAATAAGTTATAAACTAAAATCAGATTTAGACAAGGACTCAAAGAACATCAATAAGCTGCAAAACAGATTATAAGATAATAAATAAGCTAAGAAAAGACTCAAAGAAAGTGATAGACTACACTAGTGTTTTTGGTCTTTTTGAGTTTAATGACAGATTTTTAAGCTTAAGACTTGGACTCAATAAGCTAAATGAAAAGCTAAAACTTAAAAACAGCTAAAGACTTAGACCCTAAGAACATTTATCAACTAAGATTAAACAAATAAGTAAAAGAGATAAGCTAGGAATAGGCATATTAAAATGACAGACAAACTACTTAACTTGGCTTTTTAATACTACTTATAACTAAGTTTCAAGTCTCAAAAGCTGCTTGAACAAACTAATAATTAAGAACAGATTCACTTAAGATGAAAATAATCAAAGGTCAATAAAAATTAACAAAAGATAAGCTAGATTAATCCCTCTATGAGCACAAGCTAATATAAAACTACTTTGAAAAGTTAGTATACGCTGATTTGAATGAAACCTGTTCACAAAATATTATCAAAGCTTGATGCCTCAAAACAGACTTAGAGATGCATTTGACTAATTTTAAACACAAATAACATAACTCAAGTAGGGTTTTGAGGAAATTAACAAATAAGCTTTTAGAGCACACTATGAACCTGCCTAATTGAACGTTTTATAACAAAAGCTTCAAAACTTAACTTTCCTTATTCTAAGCTTACTTAAACTTCCCTAAAAACTTAATTTGAGCTAATAAAAACTGACCTTATGACCAAAGGCAATACAAGCAGTTTTAACTAAGTTAAAACTGCTTGTGCCAAACACCCCTTTAAAAGAGAAAATCTCAATTTTAAGCTAAAACAGATTATGTAAGGCCTCATTTTAGGAAAACAGATTAAGTTTGATGATAATAAATGCCAAATAAGCAAAGATCTAAAGATGATAAGCACTTGACAATAAGTTGTACTAGGAAGCTAAATAGACTAAATTAAGGACAGATATGATGCAAACAAGAGAAACAAACTTAACTAAACTAAAACTTGAATTCATAAAGCTAATACTAAATTGAACAAGCACAATTAGGTAGATAATAAGCAAAAATAAGCAGTTTACTAAGCTGAAAAGGAAATAAGCTAGAAAATAATAAAGAGAGTGTACCTTTATCCTTTGCTCAAAACAAGGATGTATATGCTCAAAAGAGCTAATCTACAAGCTAGCTTAATATTAAGCTTAGAATAAGCCTATAAGCCCTTCCTTTTCTGGCTTATCATCCCATTTGGCTTATTCAGACCCTTTTTAGAAAATTTGAGTAATGAGCTTATTAAGCTAAGCTTAAATCAAACTTAGCTTACTAAGAGATAGCTTAGAATGAATCGAGAGCTTATTTGAGCTTATTAAAGTATATTTAAAACACATTAAGACTAATTGCTTATTAGTACAAACAGAAGTAAAGACATAATTATAAGTAAAACTGAATTTTATTAATCACTTGAAAGGATTACAAGCTTAAAAGGTAAAATTACATTATTTAAAGATATTAAGCAGAAAATAAGCTGAAAATGACATAAAAGCTATTCTACACTACCCTACTCCTCGATGCCCCTCCTGTGTGATTAAGCGTGGGTATTTATAGGCTTGAAGTGAAGCTTCTAGGTCTTTAGGAGCGTCCCCCTTTCTTCAAACCTTAGCCCTTGATCATCAATCCATCCAATTTTAGCCTTTGATCATATAGCTACGTTTTCCAACCAATAGAATGCTCCCGGATTGCCAGCTTAGATTAGTTTTATGTCAGGCGTGTCAGACTTGGCAAGCTTCTAGAAACTTGTGTGGGTGAATTAGTGAGTGGATTTACTCTGGTGTTATGATTAGTGAAAGTGAGATTAGAAGGAAAGTGGAGATGAAAGATGTACAGTAACAATAATTTGACCCGTGTTTAAGTTTGACCAGGTCAAGGGTTATAAAGGAAATGGGCTTATGTTGGGCTTGGACTTGATTTTGGATAAAGAAATGGATTTGGAATTATGTTTTAATGTTAGGCTTTAGGTTTATAAAGTAACAATCTTGGGCTGACCCAGCCCAGTAAAATAGGCCCGAGTTGGTCAATGGAAGATGGGTACGCCTTCGGCTTTGTTTTCTCGTACTATTTCCATTCTCGTGCTCAGTTTTGTTCTTTTTGCCATGTTTTTGTCCTTTTTATGCAATATCTGTTACCTACAAGACACAATAGACAAAACACACAAATACAATGCATTTTTCATGTATTATTGGTCATTATTGGTCTTTTTAACTCGTTATATTAGGATAAAGGTATGTGTATTTAAGCACATACCAAAATCCCCCATACTAAGCTATTGTCGTGTCCTCATGCAATGTCATAAACACAAACTTAGAAAACCAAAAATTTCAACCCTTTTAGACTAATCACCTTGAAAAGTAGAAAAGTGCTCATCTAAAAAGATTAAGAAATCACTAGTTTTGAAAAGCTCCCCGTTTAACCATTTTTATACATTTATTTTTATTATTCATACATATCATAACTACACGGAATAAGAAACACTAAAAGGATAAATTCATCGTTCTTGATTTTTCACTTGCCCCAAGACAAGCTTAAAAACGAAATCATTGTTAAATACAAGTTAAGATGCTAACACTACTCATAAATGCTAATTGTGGATGCATAGCCACTTTCTGCTCCGTTATTCCTAAATCCTCTAAAGGTTTTATCTTTATTATTATTTGTGACAAATGAGTTAATGTCTTATTTTTATAAAGAAAACCTAGTTTAGACCACAATAAGTTTGAAATCCTTTCCTAAAGAGTCAATATAGTGAGAATAAGGTCCACATTATGGTTCTAATTTCGCACGATTTATGGGTTATCCTTTTTAGATAACCCCGAAGTCGAAGTTTGGCTTTATTATTGATATTATTGCAACATTATTAAACCTCGATTCTTTAGAAGGCTGCAACATCAGTTGTGAGCCGGCAAGATCCAGCAAATATATTTCGACCTCAGTAACTTCCTCGACCTTTTAGAAGGCTGCAACATCGGTTGTGAGCCGGCATGATGCAGCAAAATTTTATCAGTCTCGGATAATAACTATGTGCCTTATTTAGAAGACTACAACATCGGTTGTAAGCCGGCAAGATGCAGTAAATTTTTATCAGCCCACAGTTTTATTATTATTATTACCTCCACCCTTTAAACGACTACTACATCGGTTGTGAGCCGGCAAGAGGTAGTGGTCTTATTTCGGCTTTGGTTTATTACATAACTTATTATTATTATAGCCAAATTTCAAGTCCTGTGGTCTTTTAACTACCTAAACAACGGTAGCGAGCCATCAGGAATCGGTAGCCTATTTCCCCACAACACTGACAAAACCTCGATGTGTACTTTAATTTCACCAGAAGGAATCTCTACGAAGTGATTTAAACTAAGAATCGCAAAAACCTAAAGTAACTTTATTTATTCAACAATTATATAACGTTTATTAAGCTAATGGGAGCAAAAAGTCACAGTTAACCTCTATGAGCCTTAAAGAGATCCAACTACTCTATGTTTAACATCTAACTTATACTTAACTCTATCATTTCTTGTTCTTCGCAAATTTAAAATCTTTGATAAAAAGATCCGCGAATGCTTAGTCTAAAAGTTAAGGGGCAAGCTAGAGCGCAACATGCTCGATCAAGTCAAAATTTATTCCTTAAAAAGACAAAAGTATGTGTCAACACTTATTCTAATTTTTTTTTTTAAAATTGGCATATTTTTGCTATTTTTGATGGAAAAACAGGGTTACGCGAAGAAAAGATAAATGCAAGTAAGATCAAATCGAACGATCCCCCCCCCCATACTAGAACTACACATTGTCCTCAATGCGAGACTGTCACGCCCATACTAATTTCAAGGCATAATCTAAATATTAAGGGGTCTCTATGCAAATCTAAAGCCGTTTATTAATTATGCTAATAGATAAACGTTTAATCAATAAGATCTCGATATCGGATTCCCAAATATAGGCATGCAAAGGATTGAAGATTGAGTGGACGATGGACAAAACCACTAGCACGAGAGTCTTCAAAATCCAGGCAATCCTGGACATAAACCACAAAACACCAAACACGAGAAAGGAAGAGACGAGCCTTCTCACATCACACTTATTAATAAATATTATACTAATACTGCTACTAAGGATAAGCATGGGTTGCCTCCCACGAATCGCTTATTTTTGTTAACCGAGTCTTGAGCCTGACTCGATCCCCCATACTTGAGCTGGTCAAGGGGGATAGAAATGGAGAAACAGGACATCCAAGAAAGGAATGTCCCCTCTAAAAATCATCATCGGGCTCTCAGAAAAATCAGAAGTGATTTTGCCTCGATGAGATAAGAGATTAGAAGAAAGAATACCAGGATTGAAAACTTTGTCTTCATTTTCGAATGAAAATAGAAGCAAAGTCTCAATCACTGGACAAAAAGGATTATGGATAAATGAGATAGAAAATGTATCCCGAGATAGAAATCTCTTGGATTGGACTTCAAAGAATATCCCCGGATCAAAAATCTTGTTTTTTTCTATATCCGAAATTGGAGGAAAAGAAACTTCAAGATCGGATCCGAGGGAATCATAAGAAGGAATGAAATCCGAATCCAACATAAGGGTGGGATGAGGGGGTAACACATTAGGCACATAAACACAAAGTTCTCTTGTCGAATTATCAGAAATATCTTCTACCACAACTCTAGTTAACTCACCTTGATCGGACTTAATCTCAAAATGAAACGAATCATACTCGGGAAGAGAAATATCAGCATGAGTAGTGGTACTGCCACTACTCGTCTCTTCTATATGATCGCTAAAAGTCTTGAATTCGGGTAAAGAATTATCTGAATAAGAGAGAGAAGTATCAGACTTCTCAAAGAAAGAGTCACTATCCTCAACGAGGATAGGAAATGGGGAAAAAGACTTGAGCACACAATCAGGAGTAGGGTGTTCCAATTCAAAGATCAATCTTTAGCAATTTAAAAGATATATAATCAATAATAATCTCACGAAGTATATCGTCCTTCACTTCTTCTAAGATGACGAGCTCAGAATCGGGAGGTGATGCCTCAACGTAATCGATGTCCTCAAAAGAATCTTCATCACTCGAAGTACAATCATCGTTAAAATCAAAGAAAATCTCAAAGTGATCATTTAAAACATCAAGAGGAGGAGAATTATCACAAAAAGGCACATCACACGTATCGTCGAAAATACCCTCGGACTCACTTGGGATTAGGACAAGGTCCTCAACACTAAACTTTATTACTTCGTCTGATTCTATTTCCGGAATAGTGCTAAGATGCTCGTCCCCCATACTTAGAGAGTTATCGGGTTCCTCAGTTGGTAAATCGAGTGTGATTGCATTAGACGAATTCTCTAAATATTTCCTATATTGAATAGTGTACTCATCATCATCGTCGTAAAAAATAAGAAACTTCCAATATGGAGTAAAAGCTGCCTGCTCCTCATGTTCTTTCTGAACTACCTGCTCATGTTGTTGAATCACTATTTTCACAGCGGATTGCATCGTAGTTATCATTTCTTAAGCGTGCTTTACAAAAATTCTTTGATACTTTCCTCGGGATACTGCGGGGGGTTGAAATTGGTCAAAACCAGAAGAATTTAAATTATAGAAATTTTGATTCATTGGTTGACACTGAAAACTCATATGATGTCCCCCCCACAGTTTTCACAATAAGGCTCATCGAAGATTAATTGATCACATTGTAAAGTTTCATGAGGACCCCCACAACGGGTACAACAAAGATATTGTTAAGACTTGTGAAGTTTTGTGGAAAATTATTATCAAAGTTTTGATTGAAACACGGGTCCTGATTGTAGACAAACGAAACTTGAGGTGGACAATCGTAACCATAATGAGCATCGTTTCCACATAACTCACAAGAATTCGCCTGGTACTGTGATTGTGGAGGGTAGTCAATTTTTTTTTGAGAATCATTGAAAGAATTCGGATTCGGATCATTTCCAGATTCAAAACAGCATATAGAACAAAATATGTCTGGGGCTCCAAAGTCGGTAAAACGGGTGTGATTGCAATAGACAGAGGAAGTTTAGAAATAATATATCTCAAAGGAATAGAACTCTCCTCGTCATCGTCATTATTGTAAATGGGAGGCATGGGTTGTGGAGGGTGGTCGAATTTTTTTTGAGAATTATTGAAAGAATTCCGATTTGGATTATAAACAAACGAATTTCCAACACCAAAATCGCATAACGAACAAAATCCATTTCTAAGATTATTTCCACGTTGCTTGCAGATACATTTATGACAACGTAGACCATAAATCAGACTTCCACAATGAAAACAATTACGCTGATCGAATGACGACATAAGAATTAAACAGAATAGAAGGTTAAGAGGAAGAATTAAACGGATAAGAGGTTAAAGAGAATATTTTTAGATTTTTATAACGATAATAATAAAAATAATAAAATTAAAAATATTTTTGAATTTTTTTATAATATTTATAAAGAAAAGGGAAAATAAAAATAAAATAAGAAGAAAAATATTTTTGGTTTTTTTTATATTTTTAATAAGTATGAAAATAAACTTTCTAAAGAAAGGATCTTCAAGGCACTAACTTCAAACACCAAGTGTAGATCGTACACCTCTCCCCGGCAACGGCGCCAAAAACTGATTCCTCCGGATACGTATACGTAATATATAGTATAAGGATTAGTCAATAATAGTATAGTAATAAGTATTTCGTGAGGATTCTAGAAGATTACTTTTATCCAAAGTAAAATTCAAAACCTTCCCGAGTCGTATCCCGACGAGGTGTGAATTGAAAATCGAGGTTAAGTTCGTGATCACATGATTTAAATGATTTTAAAAGATTTTGATTTTGGTTTCTAGAACTACTAATGAAAATGCAAATAACATGTAAAAGCAAGTAAAAACAAGTAAACAATTAAAGCATTTAAAAACAAAGCACGAAAACGTTAATAGGAAATTAAAAACACGACAAGTAAGCAAATAAATCAATATTTAAGCCAACAAATGTTTTTCATTTTTTATAAATCCTAAATGACTAAAAATAATTTTCAGAAAAAGAATTATATTTTTTTGACTTTTATTTTATTTATTATGAATTAAAAATATATTTAATCAAAAAAATGCATAAAAAAATAGTAAACTAGATTATAAAAATCTGAAAAATTTATAGAAAATACTTTAAACAGTTTTAAACCTAAGAAAAATGAAAACAGGAAAAATAGCTGAACGAATAAGCAGAAATTAAGCTATAAAGCTCGATAAGCAAAACTTAGAAAGACACCTTAAATACTAAATGTGACAAACAAATTATAAAGAAGACCCAAGGGCGAGTTGGTTAAGTGTGTGTAGTGTTGAGGCGTATGTGTGCTAATGGAGAGGTCACAGGTTCGAAACCTGTGGCCATCTCTTTTTGCAAAACATTTTATTTTTTTTTATTTTTCTTTTTGAAAAGCTAAATAACATGAAAATAAGAAATTTTAAGAAAAGGGACTAAATTTGAAACTTAATAATAAGCTAAGAAAAAGCTATTTAAATCACATAGTTTGAACTTTTTAGCTTATATGACATTTATCTTAAACTGTGTGGCTTTTCAGGACTAAATAAGCATCTGAGAAAGCAAACAAGCAAAAGCAGACCATAACCCTAAACATAATAAGCACAGGAAACTAGGGACAATGAAGAAAATAAGCTAAAAACCACTCCTAAAAGCATTAAGCAGTTAGACTCAAAAGTATTTTTAAAAGGACCTTAACCGCTACTTTAAGCTAAAAAATAGAATAAATAAACAAAGGAAATAAGCTATAAACTAAAATCAAATTTAGACAAGGACTCAAAGAACATCAATAAGCTGCAAAACAGATTATAAGTTAATAAATAAGCTAAGAAAAGACTCAAAGAAAGTGACAGACTACACTAGTGTTTTTGGTCTTTTTAAGTTTAATGACAGATTTTTAAGCTTAAGACTAGGACTCAATAAGCTAAATGAAAAGCTAAAACTTAAAAACAGCTAAAGACTTAGACCCTAAGAACATTTATCAACTAA